>JAYRBT010000156.1:19015259-19058281 GCA_036023395.1 Myiotriccus ornatus
AGGGATGGGGCAGCCACAGCTTCTCTGGGCAACCTGTGCCAGGGCCTCCCCACCCCCTGAGTAACTCCCCCCCCATCTCTGAGCCCTGGACCTGCTACCACAGCTCCAGCCCTGCCACATGGAGCCACACTTGAGGTCTCACCACCACGGGGTATGTGGATGGAGAAGGTAACAGGGGGTCTCCCGAGCATTGTAGGCACCATGGGCATGCATGGGCAGGTCCATGAGGCTGGAGAGATGGACAGGAGGAGCTGGGATGGATCCATGGGAGACAGCAGGCTGCTGGACCCACAGGGCTTGGAAGGGAGAGTGGTGGAGTCAACAGTTTGTGGGTCAAGCCCCCGGTCCCAGCCCACCTGTGCCAGTGGCTGGCAGGGCTTGGGCAGAGATTGAGGGCACTAAACGTGTGTATTATGTCCCAGGATCTGTTTGTTCCACGACTGAATCCAGACTGGGGGTGTGTCCAGCAGAGCCCAGGGACAGGGCAGCAGAGCAGCACAGCCTCTCAAACTCTTCCTTCATGAGAGGTCGATGCTTGCAAGGAGAGAAGACAGGAATTTCCCCAAGATGCCCTGTTGGGTAGCAAACAAGGCTGAAATCTCCCTGTTCCAGGAGCAGCATTAACAGGCCCCATTAACAACCCCACAAAAGGTCCAAGAGTCCCAAGTCCCGGCTGGTCCTTCCCAGTCCCCCCCAGCTGCCCCAGCTGGCCCTGCTGCTCATTCCAGGCATGTTTCTCATGGCCGTCAGAGGAATGCAAAGCCCTGGGGTGTTCAGGGAGCCCAGCACCAGATCCCTTCCGAAAAGGGACAGCGGGGTGATGTCAGCGGAAACATATTTATAACCCGCACTCGAATGAAAAGGAAACGACCCAGAGGAAATGCATCCAAAAAAATAATAAGAAGCCTCCTGACAATGAAGAGCCCAGCTCTGCTTTCAAGTTTTACTTTTCCCAGGACACCGGCTCCCTCCTGCCCCCAAGCCAAGAGGGAAAAGAGCGAGCGAGGGAGCGAGAAGCCCCCACGCCCCCCACAAACAGGAAGCATCAGCTATATAAAGATGGGGCTGCGTCAGGAGTCAGAGGGGCAGGGCACAGGAGGTGACATACACTGGGGCCACCAGCCCTCCTAGAGAGGGGCACATTACCCCATGGACTGATAAGACAGGAGGTGACGGGTTTACACTGACAGAGGGCAAGGTTAGATGGGATAGTGGGAAGGAATTCTTCTCTGGGAGGGTGGGGAGGCCCTGGCACAGGTTGCCCAGAGAAGCTGTGGCTGCCCCATCCCTGGAAGTGTCCAAGGCCAGGTTGGACGTGGCTTGGAGCAACCTGGGCTAGTGGAAGGTGCCTCTGCCCATGGCAGGGGGTGGGACTGGATGGGCTTTAAGGTCCCTTCCAACCCAAACCATTCCATGATTCTAGAATTCCATGAGTCCAGCCATCTCTGCTCCAAGCCCATCTCTGCAGGGGTGCTGTCTGTGCCTGCAGAAATAGCAATGCAGGGAGTTTTCAGAGAATGAACCCATCCAGCATCCAGATACCACTTCTCCTCTCCCCCGCCCAGCCTGGCAGTGCCAGCGGGTCTCAGAACACTGTCTCTCCCCACCCCAGAGCTGGGCTGTCACTAGGGAATTAAGGCTCTGAGCCTCTGCACTGCCCTGACAGCCGATCGATGGTCGGAGGAAGGAGGTTCATCAGCCCCTCACCTTCCCCTCCCCTGAACCCATCCGTTCCCAACCAGCAGGCTGGGGAAGAGCCATTTGTTGGAACCTCTGCCAGAGAGGTTCATTAACACCGCTTAATATCCCATTTCCTGGAAGGCATGAGACTCCTGGGGACAGAGAGGGAGGGCGGGACTGGGGGAGGGAGGGATGGAGGGAAGGGAGAGGTGGTACCTCTGCGTGGGTCACCCCTGGCCCCTCGTGGCACCACGGGCTGTGAACTAGAACAGAAAATGCATCCCCAAAAATTTTATCACCACACTAGATGGGCAGCGGATATGCTGTCTGGACCTGCAGGTACCCAGATGGATCACACGGGTACCCAAAGGCAGGGCTGAGACCCGGCAGTGCCACAGGGCTCCAGAAAGTTGCCAGTGGATCCCCTCTACCAGCCTGAAGATACCCCTGTGCCGTGTCCATCTGCCTTCTTGTGGGGCTGAGCCCTGAGTAGCTCAGGTGGGCATCACCTCTGGATGTGGACGGGGCAGGATCTCCACAGCCCGGGGACCGCTCCACCCCTGGGGGAGGACCTCACAGCTGTCCTTAGGGGCCGGAGCAACCCCAGCACACCGTGGGTCAGTTGTCCAGGGGCACCGACTGCCTCTTCTTTACTTCATTTTCCTCGCAAGGCTGAACTCCAGCCCAGAAACTCTCCCCCAGACCTGCGCAAGGGGAGTTATTTTTAGGCGCCGCAGGGGCCAAGAAGAGCTTGGACTCGGTCGCAGGAAAGCGACGCTTAGGAAGGCAGGAAGGAGCAGGAGGGTGGATCCGAGGAGCCCTCCCTGCCTGCAGCCACCGCGGCTCCTTCCTCTGCCCCACAGCACCGGCTTCCCAGAAAGAGCGGCCCGGGGGAAGCCCCTCGTCCTGCGGTGCGCGGGGGGCCCCGAGCCGGGGGCTGCAGAGGGCAGAGGTGGCGGTGGGAGGAGAGGAGCTCCCAGAGCATCCCGTGAGAGCCCAGCCCGGGGGGATGCCCCCCGCAGAGGCCACACCAGTCACTGGCTTTTGCCCCCCGGGCACTGCTGGTGGGAGCGGTGGGAGGTCGGGGCTGCGGAGGGTTGGCGTGGCCGGGGGCTGCGATGCTGCGGCTCACGGGGCAGGGAGGATTAGGGAAGGCTGAGAGCTGCACCTCTGCAGCTGATGAGAGAGCAGGAAGCCCCTCAGCAGCAGGCTGGAAAGGGTGCGGACCCAGAAGATGCTCCCTCCCCCGTGCCGGGTGTTTCCGTCCTCCCTGTGTGCCCTGAAACTCCTGCCGCAGCAGCACCCCCGTCCTCTGTCTGAGTGCCTCGCAAGGGCTGCTGGCCCCAGCTGCCAGCTCCTCTGGGGGCTCACGGGACAGGACTGAGAGTTCTCATCTGCTGGTGTCCAAGTGTCAGCTTCTCCACCAGGGAAACACGATAGATGAGGAATAAAAAGCCGGAAAAGCTTAATGGGGCAGTTCCCCAGCTTCAGTTAAAACCAGGGATTGTTGGGACTGCCTGATCTCAGGCTGTCACCTGCAGGTTCTCCTTATGCCAGTGAGGTATTGTCCCCACTCAGAGCAGCAGCAAGAGGTGTGGCAGATCCCCACTCCCCTTGATGGCAAAGAGGGACATTTTACAAGAGCATGGAATGACAGGACAACGGGAATGGCCCTATGCCATTAGGGTTAGATGGGATATTGGGAAGGAATTCTTGGCTGGGAGGGTGGGGAGGCTCTGGCACAGGTTGCCAAGAGAAGCTGTGGCTGCCCCATCCCTGGAAGTGTCCAAGGCCAGGCTGGAAGGGGCTTGGAGCAACCTGGGCTAGTGGAAGGTGTCCCTGCCCATGGCAGGGGGGTGCAATGAGATGATCTGACATTCAAGGGCTCTTCCAACCCAGCAAGTCTCTCTGCCTGTAGAGCAGAGGGGATAACAAGGGGATAACAAACCTGAGGCTGTGTATTTGTGACCCCACCTGCCCAGCAACACATGTCCAATGGGTTTTGTGTGTGTTTGACAGGCTTTTCTTCTTCTTTGACTCACATTTTTGGGAAAGCCTGTTTGTGTCAGTGGTCTGGCTGCCTTCAAAATTATGTGCTGCATGCCTGACATTTCCATGACTTTGGGGTAGATTTATAGAATCCTGGAATCATTTTGGTTGGAAGAGACCTCTAGATCATCGAGTCCAACCATTCACCCAGCTCTGCTACTCTTTCAGGCAACACCCAGTAGACCAATCTTTATCTGCAGATCAGATTTTTTCCCTGGAACAGCTTTCCAGCCCAATGCTTTATCCAAGCAAATGGCAAGTCTTGCTGCAAGGAAATTGTTCCCAGGCTTGCACCAGTGAGTTACTTGGGTCTGATAGGTCTGGGAAAGCACGACTTGTTTTTGGAGAAGAGGGAAAAGGGGAAAGCAGCAGGGCCAGAAGTTTGCTCCCCAAATTGCTCCCTGTCTCCCGGTCTGCAAACAGCCTGCAGGTATTCCCACAGTCCCCCCTCCCCTCTCCCAGCTTTGATGGACAACTTCCTTCAGGCTGAATGACACTTGTGGACCCACCAGGCTGTGTGAGGGGTTTCGAGGACGCCTGACCCGGTCTCCACCCTCCAACAGTGACAAGAATGAGCCCTCGCCCCCTCCTTAATCCACCATCGCCCCGTGGCTGAGAGGAGCCCGTGAACCCTGTCCCCGGCCCTGGGAGACGCGAAGGGGGCCACGGCAGACCCCGCCGGAGCCGGACGGCCCCGGGGCATCCCCCGGGGCTCCGGGCCACCCCCAGCACTCGCCGCCCCGCACTGAAGGGGCGCCGGGGACGACCCCGTCCCGCCGACCCTCTGAAAGCCGCCTTTGTTGCGGGGCTGTCACCCGGGACAGAGGCATCCTGGCCTCTGGTTTCCAGGACAACGGGAGGAGGAGGAGGAAGAGGAGGGTGGGCTGATGGGGAGGAAGGTGAGCGGCGGCAGCAGGAAGGTCTGGACAGTGTGGGCAAAAGCGGGTCCCAAAAAGGGGCTCTGTGGCTTCTTCCTGGTCTTGCTTGGAAGGGAGAAGCTGAAGCTGAGCCCTGAAGTTCAGCCAAGCCCCCTACGGGTCAGTTTAAATCAGACCTAAGGAAGAAGTTTTTTATGATCAGTGTGGCAAAACACTGGCACAGGTTGCCCAGAGAAGCTGTGGCTGCCCCTGGATCCCTGGAAGTGTCCAAGGCCAGGTTGGACAGGGCTTGGAGCAGCCTGGGCTAGTGGAAGGTGTCTCTGCCCCTGGCAGGAGGTCAAAACTAGAAGATCTCTAAGGTCTCTTCCAACTCAAACCATTCTGGGATCCTTTCATTCTATGAAATGTACTTTTAGGGCAATATTCATGGTTTGCCCCTTTGCAGCTCTCCAGTTCCATCAGATTTCAGGGGAGTTCAAAGGTGTTTTCCTGCCTCCTACAAGCCCTGGGCTATTTATAGGTGTCAGATGTTGGCAGCCCAGCTTTCACAGACAAATGTATGGTGACGATGTGCACATGGAAATGGCTCATTCCCTGTGAGTAACTCCAGGACCAGCCAGGATCCTGAGGAATGATGAGGTATTGCACACTGGAGAGTCAGAAGTGGGGGGGATGGTGAAGAACAAAGAGACTCTCCTTTAGGCTGGATATGAGAAAAAAATATCAAATTGCCAGGGAGATCTCTTACCTTTTGCAATTCTCCTTGGGGAAAACAATGCTAATCCTGCCCCACGGGCTATTTCAAGTGAGGGTGGCCTACTTGCTGCATCTGTTCTTGCTTATTCCAGCTCTGGGAATGCTCTTATCCTTCCATAGGGGCTGAGGAGAGGACAAATCTCGTAGTGGCACAGCATCGATGCTGCTATCAAAGCCCTGTAGGCTCTGACTTGCAGCCTCCACAACGTGTGGTGCCACAAGCCCCTCACATGCCCCTATCCACCTCTCAGGCTCCAAAAACGCTCCCTCTGGCTGGGACCTGGGGAAAAAGTGACCCAAAAGAGTCACTTCTTGCATTCTCCTGGTGTGAAAGTGGCAACCCAGGGCAGGGGTGGAGTCCCCATCCCTGGAGGGATTTAAAAGCTGTGTGGATGTGGCACTTCGGGACGTGGGTCAGTGGTGGACTTGGCAGTGCTGGGGGAATGGTGGGACTCGATGAACTTGGGGGGATTTTCCAACGTCAGTGATTCCATGTTTCCATGGGAATTAACTTCCTATGGAATTCAGGACTCCTGCTTGCATTTCTGGTGTCCTGTGTTTCTCTGCAGAGGGTGACTGTCACACCACGGGGGCAGCATGGCAGGGTGAAGCAGGAATTTCAGAGTTTGAAGGACCAGGGGGGTCTTGAATCCCTACAAACCTACAGAGCTCCAGGAATGGCCAGGCAATGGTGATCTCCCAGTCTTCCCAAGCCTGGGCTTTGTGGGGCTGTGCAGTTGGACACACGGGAGAGCTCCGGCCCCTTCCAGACCTGACTTAACCCGCTGTAGTTTTCCACTCCATTTAAAAGCAGCTCCCTGCCCACCACTATCTTCTGCATCTCTTCAAGCGCTTCCCTGCTCCGACTGAGGGCAGGAAGAGGAGAAGAATACCACATCCATCTGCGAGCACACAGGAACTCGCTGAGAGCTGGAAAAGAGCTGCTGGAGCTGGACAGGGTCCAGGCGGCAGGGACACACACCCCCCTGCTCAGGAATAAAGCCAGAGAGACTTGCATTGCCACAGCTGCTCCATGGCTCCGTTTTACATCCCATCAGAGCGAAACCGCTTCACCTTCCCTTCTTCTTTCCCTCACACACCTCTCCCTCCAGCATCAGCTGCCGGCAGATGGGAGTGTGGTGGACTATTTAAGGAAAACGCCCAATAACATTACAATTACTTACCATAAAAGCCTCGTTGTTTCCAATAATAGCCTAATGTTCCAGGCACCTGTCCAACAAACTCAGAGCTCTCTTACCTGCCCACTGCAGGATTCATATCCATCACGCTTCCCAACAGGCATCTCGATGTGCCACTGACAAACTGCGAGGCTCTGCAAGCCCTGGAGACAGGTGCCACCTCTGCAGGGGCTGGAGGACCTGTCACCCCCACGGTGTCACCTGTTGGGGTCTGCAGAGGGTTGTAAACAGCAACGGGTGTGGAAGAGGCAACGTCAAACCAGCAATTCACCTGCAACCAAAGGAGTGTGTCTCTGCCATCCCTGGAAGTGTCCAGGTTGGAGGGGGCTCGGAGCAACCTGGACTAGTGGAAGGTGTTCCTGCCCATGACAGGGGGGTAGAATGAGATGAGCTTTAAGGTCCCTTCCAATCCAAACCATTCTGGGATTCCATGATCCACCTGACTTTGGCTACTGCTGCACCTCCAGCACAGTCCCCGGGTGGCCACAATCCTCCTGCTGATGGCAGGTGGGGACAGAGGGGCTCAACGAGGCCAGATGCCACTCTCACCTCCTGACATGGTCACCCTGGTGCTGGAACGAGGCGGAAATGGACAAACGAGCCCAAAAACAAAAGGGCTTACAACAGTTTTTCTTGGTCAGATCCCACGAGCCCCATCAGCGACATCCGCGATGGCTTTCGCAGACCAGGCTGGGCAGCCGGATTTTGCTCAAGTGTTCCCAGGGAACACACACACACACACACACACACACAAAAACCAAAACATCACAAACATGTGTCTTGCTGAAAACAGTTCTGTCTGATACGAAACCATGGCTGTTCACCAGCAAAGTTACTTGTGGGCTTGGGAAACAGCTGAGGAACGGCGGAGATGGTGTAATAGGATGTGGGCATCTCATCTCCCCGTACCAGGAGACAGTCATAAGCACTGGCACTTACCCAGCAGTCAGCTACAATTTGTTTGCACACAGGCTTTGCTGGAAAATTGCATCCAGCCGTCCAGTTAATAAAAATCATCCTCCCAGAGCTCACCGGCAGCGTTTGCTGAATGAGAGATGGATGCTAAATTATTCACTCTGCGCCATCAGAGCCTCGGCGGTGGGAGAGGGGAGGAAGATTTTGCTGCTGCGAGTCGTGTTATGCTGTCAATTATGGAGCACTTCATTCTCAGGGCTCTAAGGCTGCCATCTGGTACTAAAATCACCACAAAAAATAGAGGGGGGAGGGGGGGGATAAAAAATCAGGCAGCGTTTTTAAGCACTGACTGCTCATTGTACAGCAGTTCTAGAGCACATTGTCGAACGTTCCGGAGAAGGAGGAATCCGGGGGGAAGAGCAGAGTGGAAGGGATAATGTGTCATTTGGATTATTCCACCCACACAGGTGTAGGAGAAACATTAGGGCACGAAATGCCATCCTGCCTCTCCTGCCTGGTACACCTGAGGGGTCAGGGGAGAGGGCAGACATCGCACCACCTTCAAGATGTGTCACTGGCCTTCACAGCCTGGCACTTTCCCCAGTTCTCCGAGTCTCCAGCTGTTCTCTTTGGCTGCTGAGCTACTTCTCAAAAAAATTTTCTTCAAAAAATTGGGAAAAATTTTTGTTTTAACCCTGACAATGGGGAAATAAAAGTATTGATCAGGTTCTTAGCAGTGTGGAAGGTCCTTGTTCTCACACATGACCAGAAGTGCTCAGAGAGGAAATGGTGGGAAATGGCTGTTGGAGACATCCGTGGCTGGGTGATTTGGTGCTCCTGGTGGAAGTGCACATTGGCAAGACTCTGGATCTGTGTTTGGAAGCCCCCCAAGGTCCGTGCAGACCAACTGAGCAGTTTGTTTTATCAGGAACCAGACAGAGGAGACGCGTTAAACAGCAGAGCCGAGCAAGTCCCCGCAGGCAGAGCTGAGGAGGGAGATAGAGCACCTTGGCTGGGCATGAAAGGCTCTGGAAGAACAAAAGAAGAGAAGGAGACAACAAAAATCAGACAGGAAAACAAGTTCACTAGTTTGTTCCAAGAGGCACAGACTCTCAGGCTGAACACCAGAGATTTTTTTGAGGAGGTTCAGTAAAGATGGAGCAGAGGGCACTGTGGGATTCCTTAATGTCTCACAAGGCTCAGACAGGAGAGAGGGATGAAGATGCAGCACATCTGTGGATTCCCACAGAGTGCTGAAGTGCTGGGAAGAACCCAAACAACCCCAGGATGCCCTGGGTAAGCCCATTAACTTCTTGTTTTTCATTCCTTTTCCCTCCACTCCATGTGCCTTTCCCCCACAGCAGGACTCTGGGGATAACAGAGCCTCGCATGGCATGTGGAGATGATGAGGGAGCTTGAAAATCAGGTTTAAGATCCTCAACCTGTGGCTTGGACTTGAAGCACACACTCACAGTAGAGGGAAAACAACCTCTGATATAAGCTCAGTTTTCCAGTCCTCTTGGCCTCTTACATCTCTCCCATCTCATCCTACTCTGGAGCATGGACTGCTGAACCTGCTGCTTCCTTCTCATCCCAACCACTTTTCTGATGAAGAAGTGATGCTCCTACACAACCAGAGCTGCTGGTTGCTCTGTTCACCTCCTAACTCTCTTTCTACCTCTCCAGAGCTGGTCCTTCTGTCCTTGAGGAGCTGAAGGACACTCACCAGGAAGGTGAAAACCCACATAATTCCAGCAGGTAGAGCCCAGGGGTGCACCCTCCAGGTGAGGCCCCCCTGCACTCATCCCTCAGTGCAAACAAGGACGCTGTCCCCATTAGTTGTTCCCCAGCACACTGAACTCCTCCAACCCACTCTTTTCCCTCTGAACCGTGGTGGGATTTCATCCCCAGTGCTGGGGAAGGGGGGGACGAGGGGCTGGTGGTGTTGATTTTTAATGCTTGCGTATTTATTTTTGCCATCGCCCGGGCCATTCCAGCACCCGCTTTATCTCCGGCGATCTTTGACCCCCTCGTGTCAGGAGTTCAATCTGGTACGTTCCACTCTTTGCCCCCACTTAATTCTTTTTCTGCTGCTCAGCCTTTGAAACCTGGTGCCATATGCCAGCCCCAAAAAGAGCCCTGATCAATACGGGGGCACCGCGTCCCTGTGACCTTGCAACCTGCCCCGTAAAGGGCAGAGGGCAGAGCCGAGCGCTGGCCAGGTTTTCATTAGGAGGATTGTTGGAGGGGGAGGGAGAGCTTTTCTTTCTCGCTTTCTTTTCTGTCTTGCTTTTCATGGGCGTAGCTCAGCTGGGACAGCCGAGCTCCTGTGTCCTCCTCTGCCTCTGAGGACAGCGAGCACCACAACCACTGAAAAATCGGGATGCCTGGAGAGGAAAAATAGAAAAGTCAGGAGCACATCTCGGTGCAAGAAGGGAATTGCTCGTGCCTGTCCCTTTCAGACAGACAGGGTGTCCCGGGGGTGGAAAGAGGGCAATGGAGGCACCCATCGAAAACACAAGAAGAACCCCAGCACCTGATTTCTCTCCCCCAAAGCTCAACCACTTGCATGGCCATGTTCCTACAGGGAAGGGGTCTCTAGTGAGGTCCCACAGCCTTCCATTTGAAGGCCACTCTTTTTTTCAGGCCCAGACCTTCCTCCTGGCCATTTCTTTTCTGGTTTTCTCCCTGCACCTGCTTTCTGCCCTGGCTGTTTTCGGCTTTGGAACAAGAGGAAGAAGAGATGTAAAGGCTTGTGGTGTCTCCTTGGGACAAGGGGGATTTGCTGGTGCTGCTTCCAAAGGGAGATTTAGCTCATCTTACCTTCTTCAGGGAGGAAAAGAAGCAGTGAAGTCCAAGCCAAACTGTTCCCCCAGGGCTGGGCAGGGACCAGGCGTCCACAGCACCTTCTCCTTTGCTGCTGTGTGGCCCAACACCACAGTCTTGCCAAGCAATGCCAAGGACCAGGTGGCAGGACCAGGCTGATGGTGCCATCTCCCCATCTGCAAGACTCCAGGATACCGTTTCCCATGGGAAGAAACCATTTCCCTCGTTCACAGGCTCTTTTCTTTGGGAAAATGCTATTTTCCTTGGGCAGAGGTCCTGCCTGGGGACAATATCCACAGCCAGGAAAAAGCTACTCCCCAGCACAAGTCCCAGCCCTCCAAGGGGTGCAGGACAGGGTGTTGATGAGTTGGTGGCTGCTGGCTGATGAGTTTGATCCCCAGTGCTGTGTCAGCAGGACTGCCCAGACCAGTCCACCCACAATTTCCTTTCTGCTCCTTTCCACCTCTCCACAGGGGCAGGGACAGCCCACACCAGGCCCTGCAGGAGCATGGTCTCATCAGCAGTAAAGGCACTTTTGAACCGTCCTTTCAGACGACCATCTTGGGGTTGGTGGCTTTTATAGGACCCTCTCACAGGATTTTTGGGGACATTTTTGAGCGTAGATGAGCTGATGATTTGCCCCTAAAGCCCTGATGACCCAAAGCCTGTGGGGTGAGAGCAGCACGTCCTGGCTTTCCCCAGGGTGCCTGGGGCTGGAGAGACAGGAAAACCCCCTCTTGCTGTGGTGTGTGACCCAAGTGCTGCCCAAGGACAAGAACAATAGTGCCCCACCCTCGTACCCGACAGTGGCAAGGGCAGGCGATACCTAAGATGGAGGGCCCTGCCATGCACCGTCTAATTAACCCTTCTGGCAGCTTCCATTAAAAATAAAGGGGCCTTCAGGTCCCTGCTGGAGTGGCCTATTTTACGTGAGCATCTCCTTGGTTTTGCCTCAGCCTGTGATGTTCGGGAGGCAGTTATTTCAGGAAAGGGACGCTATAGATAACTGATCTGCCAGCCAGGTGTCACATTCCTTCATTTATTTTCAATTACTTCGTCTCCTTAGCTCCGGTGAGAATTGCCTGGTGTCAATTCATTTGGTCACCTCCGCTCCTGCCGCCCGTCTCCGGGGGCGTTCTCCGGTGTGGTGTGATCTCTCCCCGGGGACAAGGCTGTTACAAAACAGCTCTGCTTCTCTTTCAGCTTCATCTGGTTCTCATCCTCTGGGCCACCCCCAGCTTTGTGACCCTCTGTCGGGGTCACACGGGGTTCCTGGGAGCAGCAGCGGTGTGAGCAGGCAGAGGACACAAGGTAAGGAACACGATCCTCGGGGTGGGAGGTTCCCTCTGCTCCTCAGGGTGCTCGTGATGGTGATAAGCACAGGTAGTGCCCAGCACCTCGGCCACAGAGGTCTCCTGCAAACCCCCCTCCCACATATATCTGGCTGTCATTATGTACAGGGGGCAAGGACAAGGCATCTGGGCCTCCTCTGTCCCTTGGCTCATTGTTCTGAGGCTCATTTGCCCCTCAGCTGCTGAACGTTGGGCCAGTTCATAGAATCAGGAAATCCCACAGTGGTTTGGGATGGAAGGGAGCCTGAAGATCAACTCATTCCACCCCTTGCAACGGGCAGGGACACCTTCACTACACCAGGTTGCTCCAAGACCTATCCATGCCAGCCTGAAACGTTTGCAGGGATGGGGCAGCCACAGCTTCTCTGGGTGAGCTGGACCAGGGGACTTGTCTGGCTGGGGTGGTTGTGTCTCTCCTTCTGTGGGGAATTCTCTCAGGCATGAGGGTGGGAATCCAGGACCTCCTGACCCATCCCTCCACATCCACTCCAACCCCAGCTCCCTGTAACAGAGTGGGGACAACTGCAGAGACAGACAGCCCCGTGCAGAGAAATGGGAACACTCCTGACAGGAGGAGACACCAACTCCACCAGATGTGCCTGGGAGAAACAATCCAGCCCTCCTGCCTCTTAACAGAGGATCCCACACCATGTTTGGGATTAGAGATTGGCTGAACCCCTCAAATCCAAATTACCAAGAGTCTCTGAGAAGTCCAGACCTGTGGTTTAAGTTCAGGCTCGCGTCTAACTGAACCTTCTCATAGAGTCACAGAATCCCAGAAGGACTTGGGTTGGAAAGAACCTTAAAGATCATCCAGTTCCAAGCCCCTGCCATGGGCAGGGACACCTTCCTCTATCCCAGGTTGCTCCAAGCCCCATCCAACCCAGCCTTTGACAGTTCCAGGGATGGGGCAGCCACAGCTTCTCTGGGTAACCTGTGCCAGGGCCTTCCCACCCTCACAGGGAAGAATTTCTTCCCAATATCCCATCCAATCCTGCCCTCTTTCAGCTTAAGGCCATTCACCCTTGTCCTGTCACTATATGCCCTTGGAAAGAGTTCCCCCCCCTCACCTCATGGTGGACCACCTCTAGGGTGAAGGATCTTCACCCTTGCCTACACCTGGGGCAGCTTTTACCTGCCTGAGCTGCTCTCCAGGTTTGATCCAAGCCATTCTGGGCATGTCCCCACTCCCGCTGGCACCACTGAGCTGGCACAGCTGGTGACATGGGCTCTCTTGCCTGTCAGCAGCACGGCCAGCTCAGCGCTGATGGGGACACCAGTGGGGACCAGGGAGGGCGTGATGTCACCCTCACATCCATCGGGAAGTTTTCAGCAGCGGCAGCTGGAAAAAACCATCATTTTCCCATGAAAAAGGGCACATTCGCTCTGGTTTCAATGAGAAAGAAATAAATAGAAAGCCTGGTAGTGACTGTCCTTAATTGATTAGTCATTTCTGCAGATGATAATTGCACATCAAAAGACTGAGATCCTACTGTTCCATGCAAATGTCCTTACAGAGAGCAGCGAGACACAGGGGAAGTGGATACAGGAAATAAATCCTTTAGAAGTTCCCCAGGAGGATTTGGAGTCTCATGTCAGGAAAATAATTTTGTTCCCAGTGTGCCAGGAAGAAACATCCTCAACCTCAGGCACTTCCCAGGAGCAGAACATGGAGAGGAAGGATGCCAGGGAGTACCCAACTAAGGGGGTCTCCAGCCAGGGGAAAACATTCCTGCTTCAGGCACTGCTGGAGAACTCTGAAACGTTCTCCAGCTGCTGATCCAGGGCCTGAGACACTGCTGGTCATGCCTGAAGGGGGATGATAGGAACCCCAGAATGACCAGCAGCCCTTTGGCTCAGTGCATCACCAAGGTCAGAGTGAGGTGTCCAGAGGAAGGAGCCTGGCAGTGACCAGACTAAAGCTGGAAGATGGACCCCCCCTCCCTTCTGCTTTTTGTGCATCATCCCCAGTTCAAGATCTTTGGCCGTTTCCTGCACTCCCTGGCACGTGTCGGGGTGCCCAGGCTGTCCCTGACCCCCAGGCTGAGCCGCTCCGGGGCTCGCAGGAGGATCCCTGTGCCCGTTCAGCGGTTTCAGAGGAGCTGCCAGCCCTGGTGTCTGGCAAAAGAGGCTTGTGAGCATGACTCAGTCAGCCTCCAAAAGCAGCAGCGAAAAACAAGAGTCTGCTGTGAGCTGCATCTTGATTTTTAAGCCAATCTCGTGATGTTTTTCAGGATCAGAGCGTGGCTCTGGGATACCAGGGCAGCGCTGAAAACTGGAGGTGTTTTGGGACACAAACTGTCCATTTTGCACCAGGACCATGACATGTTGGCATCCTTGAGGTCCCAGAGACCCTCTTGCTTACAGGGAGCAAGACCCCCCCCAGTTCCCAGAGCTGCATCCTTTTGTGGGTGTCATTTCTTGTCTGGGTCATTCCAAAGGCTCCTGGCTGCTCTCACAGCTGCCTCCTCAGCCTTGTGATGCCTCCAGGGACTCCCAAACATCACTGAGCAGCTCAGAACAATGGTGGGGCAGCACCAGGCTGTTCTCTTGTCTCTGCCCACACCAGAGCAGCATTGGCTTCCTCTGGCCAGAGGCGTGCAGAGCAGTCAGGTGCCCTCAGCCCTACATGAAGATGGCCACGGCCAAGCAAGGAAGTGTTTCTAGTGTTGGAGAAGCAATTCTGCAAGTCACTCCAGCCCAAACTCCTGCCCCATGGTTCCCACAGCCTGTGGTAACAACAAGGGACTAGATCTGACCCTCTGCTTGCTCCTGCCCATCTCTGCCCGGGTTCCTACATGCACATCACCTTCAGCGTGAGTCAAAAAACACCCGGGGTTCAATTAATAGTCTCCTCATCACCTTCACTGACGAAACAGCACTGGGGCTGCTGGGAGAGGTGAATTCCCTGGCCCGTGGAACCACCACGACAGCCAGGTTCAGATCTGCCCCCCTCAGATGTCTGAGGCACAGAGGGGCCGTCGGGAGCTCCTTCCCTCTTTGTAGTCAGCGGAGAGAAATAGGCACTTTCAGGGCATGAGTCATCTGACCTATTTAGCCATCTTAGGAAGAGATGAATGATTCCTTAAGAGGGCTCCTCTCTCTCTCCTCTGTCTAGACAGACAACCTCTTGACTGCAAACACCTACCCTTGCTCTCCTGGAGCCCGCCAGGCGCTTTCCCAGGCTGCCGAGGGATGCTCCGCACAGGCAAAGGCCTGGATCACACCTGGACATCCTCAGGGGGATCTGAGCTTGGCCTAACTTTGCTTGCTCCGGGCAAGGGAAGATTTCAACACCAAAGAGGTGGAAACCTGCTTCTGGAAAGCCTTGTCCACCTCTAAGGCAGGGTTTTATGGAGCTGAGCTTGCTTGGGCCATGAGGTCCTAGGACAGCACAGAGCGGGGCGTTCCAGCTCTGAACAGTATCCGTGATAGCCAAGAAGAAGTGGGTTCTTGTTCTAGTCTAAACCCTCCAGGTGGTTCAGCTCCATGGCTGTGACCTGGTGCTGCCACCAGCTCACCTGGGGGCAACCATGGGATGGTGCAGGTGCCCTGGGGTGCTTGAGCCTGGGGAGTGTCTCCCTGATCTTCACAGGGATGCAAAGCAGAAAAAACAGCTGCTCGATTTAAAGAATCACCCCAACCTCGGGAAAAGGCCCAATCGCTGTCCCCTTTTGTCCTTTCTGGGACCATCACGACGTTCTTTACACAGAAGGAAAATGTCTGAGCAAGCAATGACCATCCATTTCAGATCACCTGTGCTCCTCTGCTGATCTCACAATACAGCTCAGCTCCTGAGCCTCCCTCCACAGGACCACAGGGGATGGAGACCAGGACGCGGCAGATTTGGTGGCACGAGCTGCTGAGGACAGGGAAGGCTTGGGAAGGTGGTGCTATACACACCAAAAGGGCTCTAACACAGTTAACAGAAGGCTGCACATCGGGGAATGAAACTGGTTGGCTGTGTCCAAAAAAGAGGGACTTTGGCACCGGAAAGAGCCAATGGGTGACAAATGGCCCGGATCCATCTTTTGTTTGAAAAGCAGGGGAAGAGTGAGTCACAGCAGGGATTGGACTCACATCTGTGCTCCAGAGCCCTGAGGCAGATCCTGGATGCTGGGGCTGAGACACTGGAACAGATTTTGGAAAGTGAGCTGTGATACCAGCGACGCCACAGACAGGGCTCCAAACCAGGGAAACAGCCTGGAAAAATGTTTTATGGTGAGAGACATGGAGAATCCGTGGTTTTCATTAAACACAGAGGTCGGGAAGGCTCTGGAGCACAGATCTAGCCCAGGGAAACCATCCTAGGAAAGGACTCTTGCAGCTAAAGGAGACAGGTTCAGCTGGAGCCAAGGGGTAGAAGCTGAAGCCAACAAATTAAATAGGAATAAGGGAAGTGCCACTAACCATGGGATTCATCAGCCACCAAATCCGTGTGAAAGAGGTTCGTCCTCTGGAAGTGCTTGAGTAAAGATCCACCAGGTTTGTGAGAGAAGAGCTTTAGGTGAACAACAGACCCTCAAGTCAAGAAGAAGTGTCTGGGCTCTGTACCTGCAGCAGTTTGTGAACCACTGGCCTGTGATGTGCAGAGAGAGAGCAGAGGCACCAGCCTGACCCAGCAACTGCTGGTGCTGTGGCCCAGATTCTTTCTTTTTTGGGCTAAACCCACCTCCAAGGTGCCTTCTGCAGCTGGTGGGAAGAGACAGCCAGGTCCCAGCTGCAGCTCCTCCTGTCCATCGCCCTGCGGCATCACCCCCTCTCTTCTGGCAGAAGGAGAGCCTTTGGGAATGTGTGGGAACCTGTGGAGGGACTGAGACCCCCCAGTCTCAGGGATTTCTTACCTCTGTCCCTCACCATTTGCTCCTGCCCTTTGCCACAGGAGCCAGCCCTTCCTCAAGGATCCGGGACAGCCGCAGCAGGGAGGTCCATGCTGAGATTTTCGAGGTTTGAACATCAGGAGAAATCTCTCAAGCAAACCCTCGTGGAGCTAAAAATGGTCTCCCCAAATGTCAGTGCCAGCCCAGTCTCCCAGTACCCCCCAGCAGCGAGCCTGGGCCACGCCCCAGCCACCACAGAGACAGGAATGAGACCACGTTCAAAATTAATATATATTTTTATTGAATAGTTGCTCTAAGTGGGCTTGTGAAGCCACCATAGAATCACTTTCATCTCAGCAGTGGTTCTGTAACAGTTATCAGCTTTGCAAGAGAAGGAAACCAAACAGAAGAGGGTGCAGTAAAATAAATAGGTTATTTTTTTTCCTTATCTTTAAAATAAACTTTTCAAATAAATACTTTGGTTTTTTTTTTCTCTTAAAAGGTACAAGAGTATTGTCAAAAAAACCAGTCATCGGGGTTATAAACATATATTATACCTTATAGAAAGGAGCCCGAGTGGAGAGAGCTGGGAGAGGGATCTTTACACACTGTACAGAACATTTGTGTACCCATAAACACAGGATTAGAGTCTTCAGTTCCAGGTAAGGAGACTCTCCTGTGAAGCCCATGGTGATTGGTGCATCTTCCAAGGAGAACTTTGTGCTGAGGACACCTGGGGAGGCGGGAGGAGGCGGAGCATCCCGAGGGAACGGATGGGGACGGTGGGAGAGGGAGGGGAAAGGGGGACAGGGGTCTGCAGGGAGGGTGGGGAGCAGTTCCGGGGTGACCACACACCTCGGGACAGCGGGCTGAGAATCCTCCTCTCCCAGGGCCCAGGTCTCCAGGGGAGTTTTGGTCCAGCTCATGTTGAAGCCCTTTGGGGTGCAGCAGGAGAGAGACACACCAAGAAACCTCTCCCCACTTCCCCTCTGCCCCGCGGAGGTGTGTGAGCTCTTCCCATCCACCCAGACATCCCTCTTCTGCCTGCAGTCCCCTCCAAGGGGACAGGAGACCCTGGATTCTACCCTCTGGGGATTCCTCTGCAACGCCACCCCAAGCAGAACAGATCCCACCTGCACAAGCTCCCAGCCTGACTCTGGGAGAGAGTTTGCAAGAGCTCCCGATGCTCACGGGGCAATCCCCCCCAGAGCAGACTGAGCCCAAGAGGCCCCAGCTCAGGTTTGGCCCACCTGGGCCGGGTGTGTCCAGCTGCTGTGACCATCCTGCAGGCCTGGGCTCCACGGGCTCCGTGGAGGAGACAAGACTGGGCTGGATTCTGGTAAAGACCAAGGATGGGCTTTGGGATGGGGGCACAGCCCTTATCACATGCTGATCGCAAACATCAGACCTTCCACTGCCTGAAGACCTCCCAGCTTTTTCCAGCCTCAAAACACCCAAAGGCCAGAGTGAATGTTAGTTCAGGGGTGCTGGGAATGGCGAGTTTGGGGCACAGTGGGCTCCTTTCCTGTGCAAATCCCACAGCAGCTCCCCTCACCCCTGGCTCATCCCTCTCTATCAAGGACCACTCCTGCTCTTCCACCAGGAAGGTCTGGGAGCTAGGATGGGAGGGAGACTCCAGCCTGGTTCCCATGACCCCTCCTCACCTGGGCTGGGACTGATTTGCCAGTGGGGAAGGCAGGGAGTGGGACCAAGGGAAGCCAGGAACAAACCCCAGCAGAACTTCTTGTGTGGATGGAGCTTTGGAGGTTTGGGTGGGGAGAGGAGCCGGGGGAGCTCAGGTCCTGCTCAGCAGCTCCTGTCTCCTGCTCCTTTGGCACCTGAATCTCTTTCCCTGTCTACATCTGCCCACAGCTCTGCACGTTCCCTGGCAAAGGACCCCACCACCAGCAGAGACACAGAGCACAGGAATGTTCCCTCACAAAGCAGATCTGTCCCTGTGGGAGAGCAGAGGGCTCGACATGTGACACTCCCAAAAGAAAACCAAAAAAGACACGTCAGGACAGAGAGAAACCCCAACTGCCGGGACAAGCAGCTGCAAACAAACACCCAGAGCAGATGTGATCTGACTCACTGAGGGTGGGGCAGGAAAGGGGCTCACAACCCCAACGAGAACCAGAGTCCTCTCTGCAGGCAAACCAAACCGTCTGGCAGCCAGGGGTGGGGAGGGAGCAGGATGGATCTGGTCAGAAGATGTTGGGAAAAGCTCAGGGAAAGAATACGAGGCTGCCCACAGCTTTCCCCACAGCAGATGAGCTCAGTGAACCAGAGCTGGCCTCCTTTGGAGAGCTTTTGGCACATCCCAGCTTCTCCTGTCTGCTGAAAGCAAGGAAGGGGAGTGTGCTGGGGACTCCAGATGGAGAGGGAAGCAGTAACCCAGGTGAAGCCACCTGCCCCCACGAGCAGGACAGAGACCAACAGCTCTGAATTCCTGCAGCCCATGCAAGTCCTGCGTGTAGCAAGTCGAGCCAAAGCTGGTCTGACAGCCCTCCGTGCCCATCTAGGGCTCTCCTCCTCCCCAGTTTGAAGAATCATGGAATCATTTAGGTTGGAAAAGGCCTCAAAGACCGCTGAGTCCAGCCATCTCCCAGCGCTGCCAAGCCCACCACTAAACCTTGTCCCCAAGTGCCACATCTACACGGCTTTTAAATTCCTCCCTTCCTCTGTGCCCAGTATTTCATAAAATATATCTCACAGGTTTGTCATTTCTTGGAGATGAGACATTCCAGAGCCCTGGCCACGCTCCTCATCCTCACCCAGTCTGTGGCACCATTCCCTGGTGGAAATGGGGCTTCTGCACTGACCCAGAAAAAGCCCATTAGGTGGAAGGCTCCTGGCAGGCGTCCTGGCCTCCCACCAATTCCTGAAGGTAAATGTGCTGCAAGAGTCATGCCAAGCAAAGCTGGCTCCGGGGAGCTGATCCGTGGACAGCCATCTCCTCATCCTCCAGCTCCAGCACCTGGGGGAGGTCACCCCGCACTCGCATGACTTGGGAGGCCGTGAAAATGATGAAGCTTCACATGTTGAGTCATTCCACCATCAGGAGAGGAAGCAATGAATTGCAAAGATACAGAGGTGGTAACTAAATTTACAAGTGGGATCCGTTTAAAAAGGAGGAGGAAAAAAAAAAGAAATCAAAGTAGAGCAAGTTGGAAAATTCTGTTCATTAGTTCTCTTTAAAAAGTTTCAATGAACTGTTTCACATTCTCATTCAAGGGAGACAGTTCCTCCAATCCACAGTGAAAAAGGGACCTTTTTTTCCCTAAAAATATTTTCTGGTTTTTAGGAAAAAGGAGTTTAATCAGCACCAATAGAAGAGTGAACCAAGCCTTCCAAAGGAAGGTGCCTCTTGATGGAAGCCCCTCTCCCCAACATGGCTTGGAATTAGGAACCCATGCAATTACTGGCATAGGAAAAAGTACTTTTGCAATATATTTAATTTCTGCTGCCACATGGCCTGATCTTAGGGGGGTTCACACTCCTACAGGGCATCCTCTGAGAAGATCATGGCTTTAAAATCCAAATGATTCCAGATTTTAGGGCTGGCCTCAGCGGATGTGGGGCCCTCTTCCTTCCCAATGCCAGGAGATCCTTCTGTGTCCCAGAGCATCATCCCGAGATCCCTCCAGCTTAGGGAAGCAAACTGTCCGTCTTTGGCCAGATCTTTCCACATCACCCCTCAGGATCTGGGTGAAATCAAGGCGAGGATTTCGCTCATGTCCATAACATTCTCCACGTACAAACTTCCCACCAGGAATGGGATTCATCCCCCCTTTCCACAGGGAACCTCAGGTTCAATGTTTGGGTGCCATTTGAGTCAAGGGAGTGAGGCACTGCCAGTGCAGAAATTCATGAATAATGCTTCCAAACGGGATGAATCACTCCCTGGATCCGCTTTTCCCTGCAACAGAGGGAGCTTGCATCCTCCATGGTTTTCAGATAGCAAATGGATGGAAAGAGGAATCCCACTGTGAAGAGTCCACCTCTGCCTCCCCCCACAGCCAGCACTGAATGTCACCCTCTCACTGCAGAGCAGACCCTCCTGGACAATCCATACCCCTGCCTTTCCCCGTTTCCCGACAACCTAAGCTAAGGGTCTAGGATTAACAACAAACAGTCTGGGAAATCATCTTTTCCAGCATGTACAAGTGTACCAGGAAGCCAAACCTTGCACCTGGCACCGTTCACAGCAGTATCATGAATATTATTAGTAAGAGGCCTACCCATCCTAACTTTATATTTATATGTACAAAAATAGATCCACAGAACTCTACGGAAAGAGGTGGCTGGGAGGAGGTGGAGGACGAGCCCTGGATGCAGGGCCTTGGGGAAGCCAGGGGATGTGCTGCATATATTTGTCCAGGGGAACCATTCGCTTGTCTCTGTGCTCACACACCTCAGAGGAGAGACAGGCAGGCAGAGCTGAGCTCCAGGCCACCATCCCAGCTCCAGACTTCCCTGTGGGGTCACAACGGGGAGCTGGCGCCGTGTGGAGATGGGGCTGAGCCCAGGACCAGGAGGAGCCCTCCAACCACAGCAACCAGTTGGGCTTGTTATCATCCCGGCAAGGGAACACGAAGCCCTGACCTGGATTCGGGTGTCCGTCTGGTCTGCAGATGGCCCAGCCCCGGGGCTTGGTCCAGACTTGTTCCCGGTTGTTGAACCCTCAGCAGGGTGAGGACTCCTAGGGAACATCTGCAGGGAGGGAAGGTCGGGGTCCCCAGTTCTGACACCCCCTCGTGCTGTCCGTGTCCCCCCGCCCAAAGCAGGGTGACAGAAGCCCCTGCTGGGGAGTCCCCGGAGCAGTGGCTGCTGACAGTTGGCTTTGCCATGAGTTTTTTTTTAAAGTGAATTCAGTGCTGGTGGAAGGTACCAGATCAGGATTCAAGCACGGAGCTGGTGCCTGCGGCATCTGCTCGGTGGTGGGATGGAGCCAGGCAGCAGCTCCCACCCCAGGCAGCCCTCCAAGGCCTGGAGAAATGAATGGCAATCTCCAACCAGCTCCTTGTTCTCAGCCAAATCCCAGAGGGGACCTTTCCCTCACTACAGTTGGGCAGGAGCGAGTGGGCTGGGCTGCCTCCGATAGCTCCTTCCCCTGCCAGAAGGTTTCTAAAGCTTCCCACACCTTCCCTTCCTCTTTGAGACAGAAAAACACGGTGCCACCTCATTTTGGAGCTTGCTCACTTCTCCCAGCAGCTCCCAAGCCTGCAGGGGAGGCGCTGCCACCGGTGAGACCCCACAGCACCCCAGCCCCTCGGGGAAAGGGGACCTCCTGAGAGGAGAAAGGCTACCCACAGAAAGTGCTGGAGAGGGAGAAAGAGTGAGGGGAGGTGATTTGGCTCCCGGGGCGCTCTTGCACAGGGTGTGCATTGACCTGCCTCTTCCCCCCATGGAGAAGGACCACACTGTGTGGCAGCTCCTAAACCTGCTGAGACCAGAGCCCTGAGGACCCCCTGGTCGCCCTTCCCATGGGGGCAGAGTCCCAAAGACCCTCTGGGTCACCTTCCCCCATGGGATACAGCCAGGGAGGGCACCCACAGTCCCTCTCCCACGTGCAAAACCACTGTTACCCCCAGCTCGGTGCCGGTTCCCCCGGCCCCCCAGGGTGTCACGATGCCTGGGGGACCCTCAGCTCACCCGTCTCTTTCCCAGAAGGTGTTGGTGGGTAAGGGGGAGCACTGCAGTGTAGAGGGAGCCAAGGGAGGAGGGGGATGGAGAAGAGAGGAGGAGGAGGAGGAGGGGTGGGAGGAAGAGGAGCAAAGCCTGCTTCTCCTAGCCGGGACGGTCATACCGGCTTGTCCAGCGTTTTGGGGAACGGCGTGCCGCTGGACGAGGAGATCTTCCTGCAGACGGTGTTGGTGTGGCTCTGGCAGCGGCAGCCGGGTCGTCTGAGGCCGTCATAACCCCGCTGGCAAAGTTTGAGGCACCCCAGGGTGGGAAAGTAGCAGCAGAGGCAGGGCATGAGGAGGGAGAGGAAGCTCATGGCAGCCCAGCGGGCGCAGCAGGACCCCGGCCCGCAGGAGCACGGGTCGTCGGCGCAGGTGTCCTCGTCGTCGGTGGAGCAGTGGTAGAAGAGCCCCTTGACGCAGCAGAGGCAGGTCCCGTAGTCGAGGAGGCTCTCGGGGGAGCAGAGGCAGCGCTGGTTGCAGAGCCAGCAGGAGGGCAGGCTGCGGGCGGCCGTGCACCGCGCGCACTTGCAGCGCCCGCACTCCTCGCAGATGAAGAGGTGGCCGCTGTGCAGGGTGGGCTTCTCCGAGCCCCCCTTCAGCGGTGACTCCTCCGCCTTCAGCTCGCCGGCGCGGGGCTGCGTCCGGATGAGGGAGTGCCCGGAGTGGGAGGGCGTCAGGCTGCTCAGGAGGCGCTGGTCGGAGGCGGTGGTGCTTTGGGAGACCGAGCTGGCCGTGCTGGAATGGCTCAGGTGTGGCTGCAAAGGCGGCATCTGGTGCTGTTGGCTGTGGCTGCGGTGCAGGTCCTGGAAGGTGGAAGACACCAGGCGGTCCTGGGACCACTCCTGCTTGTGCGGTGGCTGGGCCAGGGAGGGGTTGGAGCGGGCTTGCTGGAAGCAGACCGCCGGTCTCTCCACGTAGTTGTTGCTGGCACGGATGGAGCGGATTTGGTCAATGGACAGGACCTGCTGCAAGTCCTCAGCGGGTGGGTCCATCGTCTCGTCACAGCTGAGTTCAGCCACACTGGAAGAGAGCTGCATTTCCAGGAGCCAGGAGACCCTGTGGCATCAGGGCACATCTAAAAATCCTAAAGGATGGGGCGGGAAGAGAGAAAATACTCTTGTTACATTTTATAACAGATCCATTCATCTAATCCGAGACCAGTTCGGGTTGGAAGGGACCTTAAAGCTCTTCCTGTTCCAAGCCCCTACCGTGGGCAGGGACACCTTCCACTAGACCAATCCAATAGGCAAAGACTGGCTGGAGAGCTCAGAATGAAAGGATTTCCAGCAATCAGATCCAGAGTACTTTTGCTCCTGGGAACACTTAGGCTGGACACATCCAAAGGGCAAAGGGCCGTCGGATCTGCCCCTCAAACCCAGCAGGCATAGTGTTTCCCTACGCTTTTGAGCCTCTTATATCATTCCAGAGGATTTTCCACCCTTCCCCAGCACCTCCCTCTCCTTCCCCAGGGACGAACACTGGCCCTCTCTAGAGGAGGGGAAATGGGAAGTGGTGACTTATCCAGAGGCATGACAGGACTGGGAATGTCATCATCCTCAGAGAAAGTTTGGGGCTCCCAACCCACCCTGAGCAGCCTCCTGCTGCCATTCCCTGCACACCCCCCTGGGATGGGGGATGTGAACAAAATTAATTTTAGGCACCAGCAGTGACAAATTAGAATAATGGAATCATGGAATCATTAAGGTTGGAAAAACCCTCTAAGATCATCGAGCCCAACCCTCAACCCAGCACCACGACCACCACATTCACCACTGAACCATGTCCTCAAGTGCCACATTCACACATTCTTTGAACACTTCCAGGGATGAAACTGCGACTAATTGCAACAAATGAGCCCCACACTTGTCCACAGACAGGACTATCTCACAGACTCCGAGTCCTGGTGGACTGCAGCATCCCATTATCCCATCCACAGCCCGGGATGTCCAGTTTGCCCCCATCAGGAGCACCGAGAAGGGCAGGTTTCCCTTTAACCCCCGGCAGAGACACGAGGGAATGCAGCCTTGGCAGCAGGCAAGCCCCATCCTGCCCCTCACGCTGCTGCCATGCCCTTGGCTGTTGTTTGCAGGAAATGGCACTTCCCGAGTCGGCAGCACTGGCAGCAGAACCCACTGTGTCCAGGAGTGTCAGCACCTCTGAGGGGTGTGGGGTGGGGCAGGGAGGACCTCCATGTCCCACAACTCCCCTTCCTGGCAGGTTCGATCCCATGGCATCAGCTCCATCACCAAGCCCTCGTCTACCAGACCTCACTACCAGCATCGGGGTGAACCCTCCACGGGGCTAGGAGAGGAGAGGGGCAGGTGGGCACGGGGCTGCCATCCAGACGGCTCCTGGCCCTTGGGAGGGAGGGAGACAGACACAAACTTCCCCCTCCTGCCGCCTGGAGCTACCCTGGAGCTCCCCGAGAACGGGCACCACTTATTTCATGCCAGAGCCCAGCCACGAGCTCTCCCCCAGCTCTTACAGCCCAGATTTCCATACTGAACACCCGCTTCCCGTGCACAGCCAGCTTCCCCAGGACATTCTCCTCTGGCAGATCAAAGGAGTGATCCCTCAGTGACACGGCCCCGCAGGAAGACGCTATTCCAGGAGGAAGCTCCCACCGGCGCTGCCCACGGTCAGCAGGACGGGGCGGCCGCGGCAGCCGCCGCTTTCAAGTAGGTGAAGGGGCCACAGGTAGAATCTGCTCATGCAGCAGAGAGAGGCAGAGGGAAGATTGATTTTCATTAGCTCGGCTGACCTTGAGGAGCAGGGAAAAGCAAAGGCAACTTACTTTGACTGTTCAAGCAAGATCTCGTCTCTCCCATCCCCCTCCCCGGAAAGAAAGAGTGACAGATCGGTTCAAATTTGGGGGTTTTCCTGCACACGGAGCCCGTCTGCTCCGCGTGATCCCCCATCCAGGGAGACGCACACAGTGAGGAGTCGCTCTCCCAGGATACTCCCAAGTGATTTGGACATCCGTTTCTTTCCCAGCAATACCAAGGTGAATTAGGAGGGCACGGCTGACCCGGCGCAGGTTTGTGAGCACCTGGCCACGATGGGAACAGACCAGAGGCAAAGCTCTTGCGAGCTGTCACCTGCTGCCACCGAGCTCCTCACCTGGGAAGGTCTGACTAGAGCACAGGCTGGTGACCTGAAGTCCCCCCAGACCCCTGAATCTCAGCCTGCAGCTGGGACCACACAGAGCAGAGCAGAGAGAAGCCTCGGCACATTCCCACGTCCCTCGTGCCCAGATCCCACCGTGGAGGGGGATCACTGTGCTGGTTTTCACACGGGGAGCTGCTCTCACCTGGGTATCCATCCCTGCTCACCTGGGCTGTGGCAGTACCTGGGCGTTCAGACACGGCCAGTGAGACCCCTGTGAGGGTTCTGGGGGGCTCGAACCTCGGGGAGACACAAAGGGAGAGACAGAGGCAGCAGAGGGTCCCGCTGTGCCAGAGCCAGCCGAGCTGGGAGATAAAGAGCAGCCAAAGCGCTGAGCCAGTACAGGTGTCCCCAGTCCACTGCAACACCTGGAGCTCAGGAGACACGAACCATGAACAGGGGACACCCATGAACCAGGCTTGGGTGGGGGGGACGCTGTGAGGAGGAACCGAGCCCTGGGGACATGGGCAGAGAGAGGAGCTGCCCGTCGGCTGTGGAGTGCCAGACACTCAGGATCTGGGCTCCGGGCTCGGACACAGCATCCCGGGAAAGACAGATCCTGGGAGCACCCCCAGAACCTGTGATTCCCATGTGCAGGGTCAGACATGGACCCAGACTCACCGGCTGGAGGGAGGCATATGTCCCTCCAGGAACCAAGAGGATCTGTGGGTCCTCCACAGGGACTTAAAGATCGGAGATGGGACCCCACTTCTTCTTCCTTCCCCAGCCCATGATAGCCCAGTGCGCCCCACTCGCTCCCAGCCCTCCCTTCTCCAGCCTGATCCCAGGGCTGCAAACAATCCATATCCCAGCCCCACTGAGCCGAGCATCCCCGGGGCTCTGCTGCACCCCTCCCTGCCTACCTGCCCTGCTGGGGGGGGCCCGGGGCAGCGTCCCCCCAGCCTCCTCCTGCTCCTCACCCCCTGCCTGCCCGGCGGACATGCCAGCCCCGGAAACAGGGCCAGCTTTATGGCCGCCACCAGCCCCAAACATATAAAGTTCGTGTGATAATGGGCCAGAGGAGGGATCGTAAAAGCAAATGATTTACAGGCTGGAGGTGGATGCGAGCCGGGGGCGAGCGGCTCAGGGCGCCAGGTGGGAGAAGAGGGATCCTCTTGCCCTGTCTGGGTGCTGCGGGGAGGAGTTGGATGATGTGGGGAGGATGAGCCCCCAGCCGCACTCGGCACGCAGTCCATGCGGGGCTCGGACCCGGACCTGTCCCACAGCCTCTCCACTCACACACAGCCCACGCCGGGTTTGGATCTGTCCTGCAGCCCCTCCACGCACACAGCCCGTACATCTCCAGGACCTGTGAGCACCGCTGTGCCCGCAGCCCGTTCGTGTGTAGGACAACCCACGCGTGACTCTGACCCACACCCAGCATCACCACGCACACCCCACGCGCATCCAGGACCCCAACCCCCCAAGGCACGGAACCTCTGCTTCGTTGCACACTCACAGCCCCTGCGCATCCGAGGGACCCCGCGTCCCTTCAGCAAACAGCCCACGCGTGTCCAGGACCCTCCATCCCCACCGCTCACGCGTGCTCAGGACCTCTCGCCCCCCTCGTCCCGCGTGTGTCCCCCCGCCGCGCAGCCCACCCGCGCCGCGTTCCGCCGCCGTCCCGCAGCCCACGCGTGTCCGCGCCGGGCGGACTCACCGCGCTGCCGCCGCCGCTGCCGCCGGTCCATCCGCCCGCGGAGTGCGAGCGCGGCGGGGGCAGCCCCGGGGCGGCGAGCGGGGCAGCCCCGGCCCCGCAGCCGAGCCCCGCGCCGCGGGCAGCGGGAGCGGCGGGGGGGCCCCCGCGCTCGGTGGGAACGGGAGGCTGGGAGGAGGGAGGAGGAGGAGGAGGGATGGAGGGAGGAGGGAGGGACCTGGCGCTGCCCGGGAGCATCGCGCTCCCCCTCGCTCTGCGCTGCCTTCCCGGAGCTCTTAACGCTTTACCCAAGTGGCGTCATCCCGCTGAAATGGACTCGGCCCATTAGCGGCCCCGCAGAGCCCCGCAGCGCTCCCCAGGCGCCGCTGCCGCCCAGCCCCGCCGCGGGATGAACACCCGCTATCTAAACGTTTCCGTCCGCCCCGGGCTCCGCGTCCCCCTCCTGCCCCCACGGGGATGGCCCCGCCACCTCCCGGAGCGGTGTCCCACCCCCTGTGCCCACCGGCACAGCCCCCTAGCCGGGCATTCCCCTCGGGGACGCACATCAGCATCACGGGCACCGTCGCGGTGGGTTGGGGTCAGTGTGACACCGCGGGAAGGCTGTGTCGGGCTGGGCTGCAAAGGACTCTCCCAGGATCTGTCACCTTGGGCTTGATCCGTAAATCGCTGTGAAAAGGGGGCAGTCACCCCACAGAATCATCAGAAAGGTTGGAAAATACCTCTAAGGTCATCAATTCCAACCTTCTCCCAGCTCACCTCTTCCCAGGAGGCACCAGAGAGTGCCCAGGTACCGTTCATTCCCAGCATTTCCCAAAAGTTCGAACCAACACCTGAATTAGCTCCTGTACTCAGAGGAGAGAGGCTGGAAAGGGGCTTTTCCACACTGAAACCCACAGAACCAGCACACAAACATCCCACTGTCCCAGAAACAAAAGGTGTGGACTCAAGGTCCAAGCAGGACCTGGATCTTCCACCCCAGAGGTTTTCCTGGGTCCCTGTATGCTCCCTCCTTGCTGCTTTCCCGGCTCAGGAGCACCAGGGATCCTTGTGACGCCCCACAACCCCATGTGTAAGTAAATCGGACCTGGTTTGGCAGTCCCAAATACACAAGGTCACCTTGATGACACCGGACATCACCCATGGGCCCCGCCAGAGCCTCCACCCTCCCTTCTTTCCTCTCAACACTTCCAGGGTGGTCACCCATCCTTCCTGGGAGTGTTCACTGGATGAGCAAAGCAACATCCCAGCTCAGGGAGGGCTTAGAAGCTGCTCCAAGGCACAAAGCTGAAGCCCTTGAGCCCCCAGGCAGGTGCCCAGCAGCACGAGACCCCTGCTGTGGGCAGGTCCCCGGGATCTGGGGGGGTGAGAGTAGGATGGGGAAAGAGGGAAAGAGAAGGACCTGGAATAAAGATGACAAATCCAGCTCTGCCGCTTGTGCCTCTAACAGATGGGGACAAACCAGGGTGATCCCATGGACCTCAGGGGCTCCCTCCCAGCTGATGCCAGCAGAAGCACTGGAATCCTCCCCATCTGGGGCCAATGACTCCACTGTCCCATATGGTGCCTAGCTGAGCCTTTCCAGCTTAATTTTTAGTCATTTCTGGGCTGGGCGTTTCTCCATCTCCATGGGATCCCACTAGGGATGCTCCTCCAGGAGTTTCTCCAAGAGGAACGAGTCCCTGACAGCATCCCTCAGCCTCGGCTCCAGCTCAGAGCCTTCAGGCTGCATTCCTCTGCGCTCCCACCGGCCCCTCCTCTTCTCCCCATCGCTCTCAGCTCAGTCTTTAAAGGCACAGAAAGGATCCAAGCTGCCCGATTCCCAGCGACCGCCAGCTGGCTGGGAGCACCTGACTCCTGGGGGGCAGCACGTGTTATGTCGTCCCTTTCTCCCAGCCCAAATCTCTCACTCCCACCTTGAGGTGCCGGTGATTCAGGCTTCCCTCGCTGGCTCCCAGCATCCCAGCGCAGCCTGCGTCGTGCTCAGCCAGCGCTGCTTTATTCCTCACTCGCTGCCGAGGGAGGGCCAAAAAGGCATGAATGCGGAGCTCCCGGGAGGAGTGGGAGGGTGGGAAGCGGAGGGAGAATAGCAGCCTCCTGGTGAGTTATTGACCGCAGCATCGCTCGAGAGGAGGGCTGGGAACCCGAGGGCGTTTGCAAAGCAGGAAACTTTGCTCCCAAAGGAAGGGTCTGGGACTGAGCACCTGGCAGGGTTCGGGGGTGGGGGGTTGGCTGCTGGGAGAGGGATGTGGTTCCCCCGTGATGAGCTGTGGCAGAGGAAGGTGTGAGACTTGTGGAGGTTTCTGGTGCTCTCTCCCAGTGCAGGGTGTGTGGGGAGCGGGGGACTGAACAGCCCTCCCTCAGCCCACGCTGTGCCCCACACTCTGCTGCCTCTGCTGCTCCTCAGCCTCTACCTGCAGCTATCCCAGCTCCTCTCAGGTCACCGTTTGGATTGGTTTCACTGCTCGTCCCTGTTGGAATCTTCCACCTTTAACCCCTCGAATGCCCCCTGGGGTCCTGCCCAAAGGGATGGGGAGAAGCAGCTCCTGGGTGTCCCACTTCTATTTGAGGCTGTCAGAGCATCTCCTGCCGGGGACACACCGGCATCGAGATGGCAGCAGCACATCCTGGAGTTCCCAACTCCAGCTGAGCCTGCTCAGCAGCTTCCCAGCTCCTGTTGCAGATCCCTGTATTTGGGGAACCCCCACCCCCAGCAATCCCCACAGGACTCCAGCAATTCCTCCCCACTTTTCTCCTTCTCCTCCCCCTGCACATCCCAAACACCCCAAAAAACACGGGGAGTCCTTTGCTTTCCTTCCTCTTCCCAAAAAGTGTTCCTCTAGATCCACACCTTGCTCACAAATCCAAACGAGCTCAGTCTGGAACCTGGAGAATTTAGTTGTGATTTAAAACAACCAGGATTGCTCAGCACCATTTTCCACACCCCCTCCAGCCCCGCCTGTGCCCACAGCCCGACAATTCACTGCTGGGAATCGGCCTGGGAGTGGGCAGTGGAGAGGAGGATATCCCAGAGCAAGGCTCAGGATGTCTGATCTGTCCCGGTGCTATTTGCCAAGCCTGGGCTCAGGGGGAGGGTAACTCACCTCCAGTTAAAGATGATGCAGGGGAGGGAGAGAAAAAAGGGGAGAAGAGAAAGAGAACACGCGATTCCCCTGATTCAATCATCCAGAAACAAGGAGGTGCTGGTGCCCTCTAATTTGGAGATTCACAGATTTTAGGGCCAGAAGGGACTGTGATGCTCATCTAGCCTGACAGTCTGGATTATGTAAAAGCCACTTGAAGCCAGACAGTGCCACGAGCTTTTTAGAAGCAGCAGCAAGCGCCCGGGAACTTATTAAAGGACTGTGATGTTCCCGAGGTGGGGGACATGTGGCTCCCAACAGGCTGCGGGGAGGAGGAGGAGCCCAGGTACACCCACCCCACCGGGCTCCGCCTGAACAGACGGCAGCGCTGGGGGAGAGGAAACATCACTTCCCTTCCCTCTCATCCATCTCCTTTGCGCAGAAACAGAGTTAAGCAAGGAAAAAAAAAAACCAAAAACAAACCAACGCCTTCCTTGTGTTTTCCTTCTGAACATTCCCTAGTCCCTGGAAAGAAAACGCTGTGCCGGGATCCCGGCCCTGAGACGTTTCTTGGCCGCTTTGGAGTCAAACCCCATGGTTTGCAGGGATGCAGCTCCACGGCCACCGGAGCTGAGCCTGCCTCTCCGGGAGCCGGATCCGGAGCTCCGAGTTCAGCCCGCAGCGCCCGGAGGTGTAGTCATTGACTGCAATGAGAGTTTCCCTCTGAAGATGGAGCCAGGCAGCATAAAACATCAATAAAGCGCTCAGGATGCGTCCCTTAATGAGCTGAGATCGTAACACGCTGCCAGAGCCTGCCAGAGCTGCCCATTCTGTCGGGAGAGAGGAGCAGATCCTGCTGGGGAAGTGTTAAGTGGGTCCTGCTGACTCATTGATGCAGATGGATCCGGCTCCGTGCCCAGGCAGGAGGAGCTGCCTCGGGGGGCAACAGCCAGTGCCCGGAGTGAGCAGGTACCCTGCACCTCAGCCCATCCCGGGGGGATGGGATGGCAGAGGGGATTTTTTTCCCCTCTCCATGTCCCTTTGTGCACAGTGAGAGCCAAGCACTGGGGTGTCTCAGCCTGGGACACCTTCTTCACTTTGAGTGTGGGGAGGCCCTGGCACAAGTTGCCCAGAGAAGCTGTGGCTGCCCCATCCCTGGAAGTGTCCAAGGCCAGGTTGGATGGGGCTTGGAGCAGCCTGGGCTAGTGGAAGGTGTCCCTGCAAGGGGTTGAAACTAGAGGATCTTTAATTGCCTTCCAACCCGAACCAGGCTGAGATTCCATGACTGATGGGCTCCCTGCACTTCCACAGAAAGCATGTTTGTCCCCACGAGGTCCCTGCCCAAAGCCACATCCCCCTCCCAGCACAGAAACCAGAGCAAAGACGTGGCTCCAAAGGTGAGAGCCCAACCCTGAGCTACTGAGAGCCTGAGCAGGGTGGGTGAAGAGATGATGCGTCAGTCACAGAGACACCAAGGGATGGTCAGTATAGGGATATCCTCACCAGAAAACTGTGAACTCCATTTTCCAGCTCCCTGGGAGCTGCCTGTGGTAGAGCTCTGCAGCTGCATCCCTTGCAGATGAAGGGCATGGAGGGCTTCTCGTTCCCAGCAGGATTGGGCTGTCTTGGGCCTGGCTGGGGTGCCATGGGTGGGTGATGTGTATTTCCCCACCCAAAACCCACAGCTACACCCATTGGGCAATCAAGTGACACAGTGTTTGCATCTTCCAGACCCTGAATATCCCAAAAAAGCCCTCAGAGCACTGGTCCTTTGGCCAAGTCTCACCCTGCATCTACAAGACACATGTTCCTCACCCAGCCTGTGCCCGTGTGGCACCTTCAGCCCTCCTTTGATGAGGATATGATGCTCCCATGAGCGTCTCTTCTGCTCCCAAGCCCTCAGACCCTTCTCTTTCCCTGGATTCTCTGCCCTGTGATCCCTGTGACGGTCCTTGGGTGGCCCCTGATCTTTCCTGGGAGCAGCCACCATCCACTGTTCCAGGTCTTCTTCAGGCTTCCCAGCAGTCCCAGACTGGGCTCCACCACATGCACCAGGTATCCCAATGTGCTCCAGGTTTCACATGTCCAAGGTATTCCATGTGCTCCATGAATCCCACATGTCTCAGGTATCCCATGTACTCCAGGTATCCCCTGTACACCTGGAATCCCTCCTGCTGATGCCCAGGGGTACTCAGCTCTCTGCAGACCACCTGCTCCACCAGCTCTCCCACCTCTTGCTCCCTTCCAAGCCCACCTCCCTGCCCCGAGCATCCTCCCTCACCCGGGTACCACCTTTCCCACTCCCCACCAAGCCCCACAGAACAAACCTCTCTCCCCAGGCATGGAGAGGTTGAGGTGGGGGGAGGCAGCTCCCCCCAGTTTCTTTGCCTGCAGCACTCTGAGTCCCCGTTTCAATGTCACTTTAACTCGAGCGCGCGTGTGCCGGGGAGAAGGGCTCCGTGCTAAATTGCCAATCTGGTCACATGCTGCCGGGATTTGGCCGTAGCTAAGCAGCGCCACCCCCGCATTCACTTTTTTGGCTGGTGACTCCTCTGCTCGGCGTAAGGCAGAGCCGGCGAAGAATAGGAAAAACCGGAGGGGGAAGGAAGGGGAAAAAAAAAAAAAAGAAGAAAAGAAAAAAATTAAATAAATAAATAAGAAAAAACCAGGCGAGTCATTGTGAATGTCAGGAGCTCCTCGGCTGCGGGTGTGACAGCGATCCTCCCCCTCCAAACTCGCTCCGGGTGAGAGCCAAAGAGAGGATTTCATTAGGATCTGGTAGCAGGCTATTTTCAGAGCTGACATCCTACCCACCGCTAAAAATAGCCGGTCCCCTCCACGCAAACCAGGGTTTCTGTTCTCCTAAACTTTTATAAACCTCGGCAAGGCTCAGACCTTCCCTTCTCCCCACACTTTGCTCCCTTCCTTGCTCCGGTCCCTCCCATTATCCCTCACCTTCCCTCTTCACCATCCCTCATTTCCCAGGTGTCTTCTTTGCTCCGGTCCCGCTCCTGAGAGGTGATGTCACCATGGCAGGGCTGGGGATTGGAGGGCTGGGGTCACCTCCTTCCCAAAAACAGCGTCCTGCACCCAAGCCAGGGGCTCTGGGAGGCCGAGCAAGCAGAGGGTGCTTTAGCCCCCCGAGATACTGCCAGGCACAGGCAGGGAGCCTGGAGCATCCCTCTGGATCCTCAGGCTCTGAGGAGCATCCTGAAAAGAGGGACTGCCAGCTACCCCAGGGTATCACCTCCACCAAAGATGCTTTGCTTTGTACCTGATGCTCATGTGAAAACGATCCCAGGATCATTCCAGGACTGTGAAAATGATCCCATGATCATTCCAGGATCATGGAAATTATCTCAGGGCCTGTAGCTGGGCTGGGCTCAGGGGGTGGGTGAACTGAGCATGCCAACATGACACTGTTTCACCCTGTAGAGACCAGTGCCAGCACTCAGCCACAGTCACCTCTAAGAGGGCTCTCCTTAAAGCCCTGCCTAGCCTAAAAACTGTGTTCCTAAAAACCCCATCCCTCCCTCCCCAGGGCCCACGGAGCCGCTGCAGCTACTGGTCCCCCCTCTCCTCCTCGGAGGGGCTGCTCACAATTCCCTCCCTTCATTAGCTCTGCCACCTCCGAGGCAGGTACAGGTATTTATAGCCAGCACCTGCCCCCTCCTCCCTGCTCTTTCACAGACAACACAAGTTTAACTCTTTCCCGTGCTCCACTTGACTCCAGTCCAGCTTGGTGGTCCAAAAATCCCACAGCTTGGAAGAACCAACCCCTGCAGACACTTGCTGCATTCAGTGCATGCACCCTCCCTGTCCCAGCCCCAAATGTTCCCTATCTCCCTGGTTCCAGCCCCAAAACTTTCACTTCTCCCTGGTCCCAGTCCCAGATTTCCAACTCTACCTGGTCCCAGCCTCAAATCTCCCACTTTTCCCTGGTCCCAGCACAGCAGAGCCTCAGCAGAGGCTATGACCATCTGGGCTCTGCTGCTTCTTAGGACCGAGCAGAGGTTCACCAGGAGACACCTCCCCTGCTCATTCCAGCTTCCCAAGGCAGCAGGGACCACCATCCTCCCCAGGGAGGGTCACACCCGTCCCGCAGCACACGGGCAGAGCCGCTGGGCACGGCCTGGCACACCATCCAGGGGGAGGGGTCCGGTCTCGCCGGCTCATCCTGGTGCTCCGCTCGCCTTCTCCCTGCGCCGCGGCCCTGCGGAGCCCTGGCCGCCGGCCAGGCAGCCATTTCCTGGTAATCTAATAGCTGCAGCAGATGAACTGAAAATGCATTTCCTGCCACCGTGCTGTAAAATTTTTATTAATGTAAGGAGAGAAGGCAGCGCTGGCTCCCAGTGCCCGGGGCCGTGCTGGGGCAGCGGGGGCTCGGCACAGCCACCGGGGCTGGGGGCTGGCAGCAGTGCCCTGGTGATGCTGTGGGAGTTTGGAGGTACAGGGAAACTGAGGCACGGGCAAGGGAAGTGCCCTGAGTGGAAGTAAAATCGTTCAGCAGGTCCCTGCCACCTCTTCAGGATGATGGATCATCGGGGGTGGGTTCTCACCCCGAGCGCTCTCTCCAGACCCCGCAGAGTTGTGTCCTTGAAGCCCCTGATTCAGGACCACTGGTGCTGTTGGTCCTTGTCCCTGGTGGTTGTGTCCTCGGTGAGGATCCCGGCTGGCACGAGGAGTGTGCAGGGAGGGATGGAGGCCCTGGCAGATGGGCACCGCAGCGGGAGACCTGCCACACTGTCATCCACACGGCACCTCATCCGCCTCCTGCCTGGCTCCGTGGCCTTGGATAACCCTTCCCAGCTGGCAGAGGGACATCCCAGTTAAAATGTTCCATTAAGGGTAAGGAACAGCCTCGAGCAGCCAGTAAAGAATGACCACCATCCCAGAGCTCACAGGGGAGGGAGCAGAAGAGTTTGCCAGGGAGGAGAAAGGTGTCCCCCCACTTGCTGTGTCCACACAGGATCCGCAGCCCTCAGGGGTTTTGTGAAGGGCCCTCAGGGCCAGCAGCCAGATCAGCATCCCCCCATGCCCCCTCAGCACCCCCTCCCCACCTACCCCCAGCCCCACATCCCCCCTGGACCGTGCCAGGCTCCGGTGGGTGACATCCCTGCGGTGACATCCCTGCGGCCATGGAAGGGGGCAGCCCTGGGGCCAGGGACTGAAGCCCTGTCCACAGCCCTTTTCCCACCCCAGAGCCTGCTCCCTGCGCCAAGGCAGAGCTAAATTGGAAAAACACACACAATGACCTCTTGTGGAATGTAGTATGAATATTTGATAGCTCTAATGTAATCATATCCAATCGATACCGGCAGGAATATCTTCCCCCTCCCTCCCCACACTCTCACTCTGCCCTGTCCCTTCCTCTCTCTCCCTCTCTCTCCCTCGCTCTCCCTTTCATTAATGCATTCTCCACTTTACATTATTTATTAACTTCCTTCCTTTTTTTTATTTAGAAAAAATAAATTAAATAACAGTGGTTATCTCAGGCCCTCCTGCCCGAGCGCTTTCGGGCCTGGCAAAAACTTTTCTGACCTTCCCTCACCTCCTCACCTCTCTCTGCTGAGACAGAGGCTCTTCCCCAAGGCCAGGACCCCCTCACACCCCATCCCTCACTGCCCCTCCAGCCTATCCCACCCCCCTCCGTGGGCACCTGCTCTGTTGGGAGCTCCTAAATCCCCTTGGAATATCCACCCATCACACACGACATGAAGATTCCCAAAGCCTGGAACAAGTTCCCGAGGTGCTGTCAAGGCAGGAAGGGGGGGTCTGCTCCTCCCTCCAGGCTGTCAGAGACAGAGGATTCCCCCATTGCTCCCAAATGGATTCAGGGGAGCAGGGAAGGACAAACCACAGTGATCTGATGCTCCAGGGCCTCACACACCCAGCTCCTGTTTCCCAGGAAAAGCCTCTTCCAAGACAGGCATCAAGGTTCCATTGGAGGTGCGTGTGGTGGGAGGGGGGGGTGGTGTGCACCAGTGTCCCCCAGCTGCCCACACCCCCCAAAAACCACGTTTCAGCAGTGGCTGGAGCTTGTCCAGCTGCAGATCCCAGCTGCCAGTGGGGTGGGACACAGAGGCAGGAGAAGCAGGAGGTTAAAACAGGAGGAGGAGGGGTCTGCTCCCAGGAGGGGTCTTCTCCCACACCAGCACAGCACAGGGTGGACCCCAGCCCTGTGTCCACCCTCCTTGACACCCCCAGAGCTGATGGCAGAGAGTGGCAGAGATGTTTAAAGGCCCTTAATGGGCTGTGAAAGGGGAGGAGGAGGATGTAGCTCCCTGGATGCAGCTGGGTTCTTCCTCCAGCAGCTTCCAGGGCTTCCCAGAGTGGACAGGGATGCCCTGGAAGTCCAAGGATGCTCCCCAGGGATGCACCTGTCCATGCTGCACTACCGAGGTGGGATGAGCACAGGGGCTCACCTGAGTGGGGACAACCCCACCATATGCCTTTGTGCCCACCCCTCAAGTCCCCTTACGAGGACAAAAGAGACCCCAAGCTGGAAACCCACATTCCTCTGCCCCAAAATCTGCTTTGGGGCAGGAAGAGCATCTACCCCCCACACGGGAGGGGAAATTCTGGCTTTGTAAAGGGAATTTCTCATTTCTCACCCTCCCTCATCTCCATGGGGAGGCTTGGGAAGGTGCAGCTACTGCCCCATCCCTGCACCAGCACCCCTGTCCCTCCCAGGACAGCCCATTTTCCAAGGGCAGGGAATGTGAGGCTGAAGGTTTTATTACTTTCCAAGTGTGGTGGGAATGAGAGACTAGGAGAGAATCTGCTGCTCCACAACAAATACCTGGGCCATGAAGGCCAAAGGAAGGACTTTGGCTTTGCCTGTCCTGGTCATCTCCTCCCTTTCTGAATGACATCACCAAGCACACATCCATGGAAATCAGGAAATTAAGTCAGTTCGTGGTTCCTGACTCAGTTTACCACTTCTGACAGGTGTGATGGCTTATCCTCACTCTGTGGTAATTTGGGAGGTGCTACGGGAGATGTGGAAGACCCTCAGGGCATGGTCAGAGGAGGAGGTCTGGCTGTTGCTTTCCAGGACACCATGATCGAAAGCATCTTCACCAGGGATCATTCCAGGAGGCAGGAAGGAGAGCGAGGATCCAGCCTCGGTGTCTGTCCCCAGGAAGCTCGGGGGGACATGTGGGATTTCAGCTGGGAAAAGGCTTCGGAAAACTGCAGGCTCCCTGAGGAAAGCATGTCCAGATCTGTCTGGGTCTGTTTGGAGGGAGCAAATGATTCTCCATTCCCAGGGCTGAGGGCTTCCTGCTTCCCATCTTCCAGGAGCTGCATTTCCCCACAACTGGATCTCACGGACCACGGCTGCTCGGGGCACAGGGCAGGAGGAGCCACCCCAGACTCCCGGAAAAGGGGCTGCAGCGCTGGTGGGGACTTGGGAGACGGGGACAGCTCTCCGACAGCTCTCCAAGAGCTCCCCCATCACCCTTGGACGTGCCGGCGCTGCCATCGCCCGTCACCACCGCCCGGCTCCCGGCACGGCCGCGTTTTGCTGAAGCAGGAAAATCGATAGCGGCTGTCTGCCGGTGGCCAGCCCGGGGGGAGGGGGTCGCGGGGGATGAGAAAGGGGCTGAGGCAAGGGGGGAGAAATGGATAAGGCACGGGGGGACCCCAGGGACACGGCGAAAGGCAGCAGAACAGCGTGGTGGGAGAAGGTTCGGATGGAGGAGACCGGCAAGGATTTGTCTCCCATGCTGGGGGGTCTGGCGGATTCACCCTGCGGGTACAGCCCCCTCCTGCCGCCCCTCCCCGGCAGAGCCGCGGCTGCTGCCGGAGACACACGGGAACCCACAGAGACTCTGCTCTAATGCGAGTCACTTATTGACCCTGCGGAGCCGAGGGCGGCGGGAGATGGAGAGGAGGAAGTGTAGGCAAAGAGCTCCAATTAGCAGCACCGGGGCTATATTTTATCCTCTGGAACAGGTCCCGGGCCGGCCGGCAGAGAGCCAGCGCAGGGGCTGCTGCACCACGGGGGGCACCTGGCCCTGCCCAGAGCTCGGGGACCCCCGATATGCTGGGATATGCTGGGAGAGACGAGGAAATGTACTGAGATGGCTGGAAAAAAACTCCTCCATGGCAGAGGAGCAGGAGACAGAAGAGCTGCCGGGACGTGAGGCCCGAGAGAGGAGGTTTGGGAGCCTCCTGCGATGCCTCGGATGAGAGAAATTGGAGTCTCCTGCACGAGGACCATCACCAGGGGGATCTTGGAGGACACCCACATCCCCCTCCTGTCCTTGCCTAAGGAGGGGACACCCAAAGGTTGTCTCCAGGATCCCTGACTGCTGCAAGGAAAAGATCACGGAGAGCAAAGGTTCCATTTCTGATGAACAGATGATCCTGTTGTCTTCCTGCTCCAGCATCTCTCTCTGGAACCTCCAGCATCCTCATTTACCCTGCAAAGCTCCCAGGAACTCCTCTCCTGAGCCCACCTAAATGTGTCTCCCAACCCAGGGATCCTGGGGGACAAGGCATAGTCTCACCTCCAGTCATCCCGATATCCCAGGGAAGATGCTCTTCCCAGGAGAGCTTCAGAAGCTTCCTGAACAGGTCCAGCCCCCATTACACATTCCCCTTTCCTTGAGCCGTATCCCTGACCCCAGACAGGGAGCAGGGAGCAAGGGGACCACAAAGCCCCCAGCTCCCCCATCTATGGCACATATTCCATGCCCCACATGTATTTCCCTCTTCAGGGACACGTTCCCACTTGGAGGAAGGAAAGACTTTCCAAGCCATGGGAGGAGCTCCTGGCATTGCTCAGACCAGCAAGCAGACATTTCTGCCCTGCCTGGGGTCTGTGACAGCCTCAGACATCACTGGATGAGACCATCCCAGGTGGGACCTGCCTGGATGAAGAGGGTGAAGGTCTGTGAGAAGAGTACAACTCCCACCTGATTCCAGATCCTTATGGGTTCTCCCTCTCCACGGTCCCACTGTCAGGGGTGAACCACAGGTCCCAACCACACCCTGCAGCAGGGCTTTAGAGGTGACACCAGGGCAGGGAGGGAGGAACCTGGGTGCAAGGAGATGTTTTCCTGGTGGATGTCCCACCAAGAGCTGGGGACAAAGGGAGCAGAGGGAGCTGAGGCAGCTGGCAGAGGCGGCCCCCAAGCCAAGCTAATCAGAGAGAAACCGTGACGTAAGGCCAGGGGGAAGCAGGGTCACAGCCTTTCCCAGGCTCCGCCGTGCTCCACGCTCCACTTCCCTGCCAGTTTATCAGTCACTGGAACACGACCAAGGGAACATCGGCCAGGACAGAACAAACAAACATCCGAGTTTGGGCTTCCTTCCTTCCTTCGAATAACCAAAAAAAAAAAAAAGAAAAAAAAAAGAAAAAGAAATGGGGAATTAAATTAAATTAAAAATGACTGAAACAAGTCAGATAAGTAAGCATTCATGTTTCCATGGGGACATGATGCATTCCTGGCAGTGGGAGCCTGGCCTCAGGGAAAAGAAACGCCGGAGCAGCAAATGGTGCCACAAGTGGCCCCATGAGCAGCCCACAGCTGTGCCCGAGGGATCAGCACATGTTCCTTGGCTCTGATAGCCCTTGGATCACTAGAAAATCTCCCTGGACTCCCAGGTGCCCGACACACAGTCACCAGGAACTCCCAGTCTGTTTGGAGGGGAAGGCCTGGTCGGAGAGGTTGTTTCCCTCTTTCTGTTTCATTCCAACAGCCTTGCAGCAGGGGTCGGTGAAGACCAGACAGCTGGAGCTCTGGCCCATGGACCCTCCTCTCCTGGAGCTTTCTAGAAGATCTTTTTGATTTTCCTTGGATCTTGCTGTGCTGTGTCATCCACAATGGCTTTTGTTGGGTTACGTCATTCATACTGGGTTGTGTTGTGTCACTCTCGTTGGGTTGGGTCATTTGTGTTGACTTGGGTTATTTTGGGTCATTGCTGTTGAGTCGGGTTATTCCTGTTGGGTTGTGTTGAGGTGGGTCTTTTGCGTCAGGTTGGGTTGTGTTGGGTCAGCTGGGTTGGGTCTTTCATGTCAGGTCATATTGAGGTGGGTTGGGTCATTTGTGTTGGGTTCCTTTGGATCATTCATGTTGGGTTGGGTTGGCACAGGTCATTCATGAAACAGTTCCACCACCCACAGTGACACTTCCCAGAACTTTTGTCCTACAAACCACTTCCAGGAACATCCTCTTGGCTCAGCCGCCCTTGGTTTCTGCTGCTCTCGTGGAAAGAGCTGCAAGATTTCCTGGAAAATGTGAATTCCCTGTCATGATCCTGTCCAAGAAGATCCCCCACGTGCAAAGAGAAACCTGTGTATCCTCTGCACGTCACCCAAAGCACTGCATGACATCAGCACCAACACCAGCAGCTCCCAGAAACCCCGTGGGCAGGGAAGGGGGACAGATTTCTTGCATGACCCAATGGAGGATGCCTGTGCAGGATCCAGAGTCCCTCTCCTCCACGTGGGGCAGTGGGAGCCCCACGGAGTGGGAGCCACTGGCAGGGACTGGCAGGGCCTTTCCCAGGCAGAGGGCTAATTCCGGATCCCCTGGACCGGATGCGGGATCTCGTCAGCAGCACCCGCTGGAGAAGGGAAGAGCATTGTGTGGGCTGTTGCTTTTTTTAAAGCCGTCTGTGACCCCGGGAGTAGCGTGTGCGTGAGGAAGGAGGGGAGAAGGAGGAGGGCAGAAAATTCCCAGGTCCCAACTCTCCCTGGGAAATCCCCAGAAAGCTCCCAGGCACTTTCTTTCTCAGCACGTGAGTTCCTACGTGCTGCGGCCAAGCAGCAGGTGCATCTCCAGGTCGCTCGGCAGCTGTGGGGGAATGTCAGCCCCTCCGAGGGGGCGTGATGCTGCCTGTCCCCATCCCACCTCACCCTGCGGGGCACAGGAGGGACCACAAATCCCGGTGAGCTCTGGACAGCTGCTCAACACCCCGAGGAGAAGCAGCCCCGTGAGCACGAACCACGGGACATCCCAATGCCGCTGCACTGCCCGTTCCAAACGCAGCCAGTGGGACACCGCGGGAGGGGGATACCCCTTCCCCAGAGCCCCCTAGACCCCCGAGAGCAGCCCTGCAGCTGAGTCACTAGTTAATCGCCTTTACTGGCATCCATTGGTCCCGCCGGGAACACGCCTGGATCCCGCAGGCACCCGGTGGGCTGAGGGCACGGTGGGAGAGGGGACAGGGTTTCCTGTAAGGAAGGACCAAGGGACAGGCGGCAGGCACTGCCCGAGCACGAGGAGCACGGGGCCGGTCACCGCATCCGCTGCCTCCTCCGGGGATCCGGCACCGGGGCACGATCGCACCCCGGGAAGGGCCCGCGACAAATTCTCATGGAGGCCGGGATGCCTGTGCCGTGAGCTCACCCAGTGACTAACTTGTTTATCTCCCGCGGGAGCTGCACCGAGGTTTTTGGGAAGCGGCAGATCCCCGACAACTCCTCTGCCTGTTCCAGGCGCCGCCTCCATCCCTTTCCTGAAAAACGCTCTCGGAAATGAGGAATCCGCGGTGGCACCACTGCGTCCCCTCGCTGCGAGGGCAACGCGGGCACCGGCTCCTCTGCCTCCTGCCAGAGCCGCACACCCGGGAGTGCCACGGCAGGGAGACTGGAAAGGCTCAAAACACCTGGATTTTGGAAAACCGGGCATGGAAATTCCGGCACAGCACTGGGGAGAAGCTCCGGGTGCTTCTCCGGGCTGGTTTGACTGCGCAAGTAACGGGGAGGCATCGCTGAGACCTCATCCTGCCCCATTCCCAACCTGGCGAGGCACCATCACGTTTAAGCACAGACGAAGATGCCCCTGGAAGTGTCCAAGGCCAGGTTGGACGGGGCTGGGAGCAATCCAGTCTAGTGGAAGGTGACCCTGCCCGTGGCGGGGCGGATGGAAACGGATGGGCTTTAAGGTTCCCCCCCAACCCAATCCATCCTGGGATTCCCTATGTCTGACAGGTTTAACCTAATCCCCAGGTAACCACAGCCCAGTGCTCCAGTGCCACCACGTGTCATCCATTCCCGGGGAGTCCCCAGTGCCTCCTGCCGCTCCCACTTTTGGGTCTGGGGCTCCTTCTGATCCACCATCTCGGTCCCACGATCCTGCCCCCGCGGATGCTTCGTGCTGGAGAACAACCCGGAGCACCCGGGACTGGGACCCGGCGGGGTCCTGCCAGGGATGCGGGGCTGGGATCGTGTCCCGAGGGGGCGGTGGGAGCGGGATCCGGGGGGCTGCAGCCCCACCGCCGGGCCGAGGCGGCCCTCCAGCGGGCACCCGCTGCTTTCCCCGCTTACGAGCCGCTGCTCCGGTGCGTTTCGGTGGAAATCAGCGTTTTATAACTCGAAAGGTGGCGTCTGAATCTCGCCCCCGCCCCTTCCTCCTCCCCCTACCCGCCACCTGCAGCGGGGCAGGACAGGGACAGGGAAAGGTGGTAGGGACAGGGACGGGGGAAGGGGCAAGGCAGGGGCACGGGAAGGGACGGGGACAGGACAAGGGCAGGGATGGGACAGGGATAGGACAGGGACAGGACAGGGACAGGACCGGGACCGGGCAGCGCCGCTCCCCTGCTCGCTCCGCGCCGCCCCGCCCGGCCGCCAGGGGGCAGCGCCTCTCCGCGCCCGCTCCGTGTCCTGAGCCTGTCACCGCTCTCGCCGACCCCGCGCTGTCGGGACACGCACGTCTCTATGGTGCGGGTGCGCGGCGCTCTATCCGCCCGCCTGCCCGCTCTCTATGGCGCGGGCGGCGCTCTGTGCCGCGGCCTCCCGGTACCGGGGCTGCCCCGCTCTCGGCCCCGCTGCCCTCCCGCTCCCGTTCCGGTGCCGTCCCCGGCCCGCCCCGGCTTTGCGCTTCGCGGGGCGCTCTGCCCCGCGCATCTCTATGGCGGCGGCGGCGGCCCCGCCCCGGGGCGGCCTGAGGCGGCCCCGCTCCCGGCCCGGCCCGGCCCCGCCGCCGCCCGCGGGCTCTGGGGC
>JAYRBT010000156.1:19058344-19096486 GCA_036023395.1 Myiotriccus ornatus
GCTCTGGGGCCCGGCAGCGCCGCTCCGATCACCGGGGCCGGGCCCGGGGAGCCGCCCAGGTGTGTCGGGGGGCGGCGGGCCCGCCTCGGGGCCCGTCCTGCCCTCCGGGGCTCGGAGGGGGGCCGCGCTTGGGCCCCGTTCGTAACGTGGCTTTTCCCTGGTTTTTGTTCCCCTCTGCAGGGTGCCCGACGCGCCGGTTCCCTCGATGTGTGAGAGCCTCCGAGCGGCGCGTTCGGCCTGCTGGGCGCAGGGAGCGGCGGCAGCAGCAGCAGGAGGAGGAGGAAGGAGCAGGCAAGAGCCGGGAGCAGCAGTGGAGACCCTCGGGAATCCCATCCGTTCAGCATCGCGAGCCTCGCTCCGCCACCCCCCAGCTCAGCCCCGCGCCCGCAGAGCCCCAGGTGACACAGACACGGGGTTCGCACAGCGATCGAGACCCATCCCGTGGTTTTTCCCTCTTTTTTTTTTTTTTAGCCCTGTCTTTCCCTAGAAAAAAAACCGTCCCTGCCCGGGAGAGCTGCCTGGCCCGTCTGTGCCCGGGCGGGACCCAGGGCACATGCATGAAGTGATTACAAAATAGAAATTTATTTCAGTAACTCTCCCCCTGGGGGTTCTGCCATGAGGGCTGGTTGCTTTGCTGGGAAAAAAAAAAAAAAAAGGGAATAGAGCTTGTTTCTGTTAAGCTGTGCTGCCTGGAAGGACTTTACTCGGGATAGATGCAAACAGAAGGGCTGGAATAAGGTTCTGGGAACGGGGCCTGGAGTCAGGTGATCGGTGTGAAACAGGGGGTGAGCAGATAATTCCTTTTACTTCCAGGAAAATGAAGTAGCTGTGAAGGTGGCAGTGCCTGGGATGTCTTTATTAGCTCCTTAATTTCATTGAAATCCCACGTGGGGAAAGGCTGGAAGGGGAATCTGGTTCCTGACAGCTGAGATCTGATGGAGTTGTCTGGGGTGGGGGGGAACAGAAGCTCAGCAGGGAACAACCAGTCTGCCTTTTGTCTCTGTGGTAATTAATTGTAATTAACTGGGTCAGCTGAGGCTGTTAAACTCTGCCTGTGTCCTGTCCAAGAGATGCTGCCATCCTGGGGGGTCTGGTTTGTCCCCTGGGGTCGTGCTCTCTGGCTCTGGCACAGCCCTCAAGGCAGCTCAGCCTTAGCAGAATTCCTCTTTTCCTCAGTGTTCCCTCCACTGCAGGGAGAACTGGCAGGTCGAAGGAGCCCTTTGGAGCCAGGAGACAGCAGGACATGAGATTTGCAGACAGGGTTTCTCAGGCTGCTACAAAACCAATTTCTGGATGTGCTGGAGCAGGTCTGGGCACAGCAGAGCAGAGAGGGCAGTGGGGTCACCCTGTGCCCAGGGGGTTGTTTGCTAAAAATTTGTGAAAGCTCCAATATTTATGGGATTTCTCCTTCCTTAGATGTTCCCCTTGCTGACACTACTTAGTTACTTGTCCTTTCAGCATTTTCTTTGCACAGAATGGGGATTGTGGCTTTTCCACAAAGAGCTTAAAACCAGTTTTAGTTCTTTCAGGTGTTTCTTGTGAGACAAACTGCAGGGCCAGGCAGGAAATGGCCTGGCACATGAGCCCCCTGTGAGGCCCATCCTTCCTTCCCACTCCTTCCACTGCATCTCCTGTCCTTTTTTTCTCTCCAAAGACTGATTGGAATTCCTCAAACCACGACAGCTTTGGGCTTTCTGCTTTCCCCTGCAGCTCTGTTGCTCCTCTTCGCCCTGCCAGGCCCAGTGTGGGTTCTGTGCCTGCTCCTCTGTGTCACCCACCACGTGTGTTTATGCACCGGGTAGTTTAATGTCTTCTCCCTCCTCCCCTTTCTTTTCGAATTTTAAGGGGAATTTTGTCCGGAATTCTCTCATTTCACTGCTGCCCAGGTGAGCTGTGCAAGGTCTGGAGAACAGAAAGCATAAAGGTGAGGGAGCAGGAGGAGCAGGAAGAGAGTTTGTTGTTCATGTAGCTCATTCCAGCCAGGAGGGAGCTGTCAGCTCTTACTAAACAACAAAAAATGTAAATCCTCTCTTAATCATAAAGATTTTTTTTTTGATTTGTAGCTCCTCTTAGTTTTAGTCTCTCTTGGAAAGATTGAATTTAAGGCTTTCTGTGGGCTGCCTGTGGTGTTTTCTTCCAGTAAGAGCAGCAGGAGGTCTCTCTGATTAGATTTAAATATCTGGGCCACCTCACATTACCTGTGTTTGTTCCCTGCTCAGTTTTGATATTGGGAGAGGATGAGATAAAAGGGATGAGCATGGAAAGATCAAAGTAAGGCTGGAGCTGCCCCAGGCACAGTCATGTGCCAAATGGGTTTGTGGATGAGCTTCTCCCAGCAGTTCTGGGTTCTGGGTGAGGAGATATCAGGAGTGTGCAAACAAGATTCCTTCTGTTTTTCATCCCCATCGGGTTAGTGGATCCAAAAGCCAAACTAGACAGAGCTTCCCTCTTTTTCAAAGAATCATCTTAAGCTTTGTGAGTGTCTGAGTCGGGGATTTAAATAATTTCTATAAGCTTTTAAAGCCTGTAAACATCAGGGGCAGCTCCTGGCTTTCTGTAGCTGTAGAATTCCTTCCCTTGGTTATCAAGTTTGCATGTTAAGTTGGGCTCATGGCTTCTCCTGTACTAGATTTTCAAAGCTGGGGAGGGGGAATGGGGAATGGATGTCTTGGAAAAGGAGGTTGGAGCCAGGTGGGGTGTGCAGCCCCTCTGCAGATCCAAAGCTGGGCCCAGGAACCTGTGGCTGGAGTGTGTCTTCATCTCAAACCACCTTCTCTTGTAAAAACATTCCACTTTCCCCCCCTAGAGATGTCTGGTTTGTAGGTTGTTTTTTTTTTTTCCTGCTTAACAAGTTGTTGTCTGGGAATGTGGCACCTCTGTGGATTTAGTTGTTATCACCAACTTTGGAGATCTCTGCAGTGGAGAAGCAGGTTGGGCAGCCAGAGCCCCGGTGCCTGGGCTCTCCAGATAAGACAGTGAAGGAAAATCGGAAGTCTGGGATAAGAAATGCTTTCTGAGCCTGTGTCTTATCCAGAGATACCACATTTCTGTGCACTTCAAAGGGCTGTTAAAATCCTGCTAGGTTTAGACCTGGCCCCCAGAAATTCATAAACACAACGGGGCGTTTGGACTGAGGCTTCACCTCTTAAAACTTGTCAGTTTTTTGCCCTTGCTCCTTGCACTGAAGATTTGTTACAAATTTCCCTCTGAGAAATTGCCTTCTAATCTCTATCCTAAAATTAACCACGGTGGTTTCTCCTCCATGCCAGCTGTGTCCTTCACCAGCAGCAGAGATCTTCCTCCTCCTCGTTGTTTTGCCTGCTTTTTCTAGAGCTGACCTAATTACTGGATTCCTCTGCTGTTGCTTCTCTAACCAAGGTCATTTTGCTTCCCTGATTGCTGCAGTTCCATCCAGGAGTGGTAAATTCAAACTGGGAATGCTGGAGCGGGGAAAAGACCTGCAGAGATGATACTTTGCCCCTGTTTTGCACGAGAGTCTTGCTTTGCTCAGCTGTCTTTCCTGGAATGGCTTTGCCTGATAAATCACAGAATCGTGGGATGGTTTGGTTTGGGAGGGACCTTAAAATCACCAGGTTTCATCTCCCTGCCATGGGCAGGGACACCTTCCACTAGCCCGGGTTGCTCCAGGTGTTCAGCCTTGAACACTTCCAGGGATGGGGCAGCCACAGCTTCTCTGGGCAACCTGTGCCGGGATCTTCTTTGTGTCTCCTCAGGGTTGTGTCCTGCTGGGGTTTATGACCCAGCAGCGCAGCCGAATCACCTTGTTCCCTGTCCCCTGTGTCTCCTGACTCGCAGGATGTGGTGCCAGAGGCTGGCGTGGCTGCTCCGGGGGATCTCCGTGCGTGGGTGTCCGAGGATTGTCGCGGCGGCGCGCGGGCACCACACGGCCCCGCAGTCCCTGCGCTGTGCCTGGCAGCTGCACGGCGACCATCTCGGTAGGTGTGCGTGTGCTCCTGCTGCTGAGGCTGCCTGGGCAGAGCACTGAAAGTTTCCAGACCTTGTTCCCTTGCGAGTGATGTGGGGTTTTCTTTTTCCCTCTGAAATGACCAGCACGCTGATTCCCTCTGAGAATTCCCAAAGGCGGGACGGAGCAGGCTTGTCTGCTGGCGGCAAGTCTTTTATGATAAGCGAGGCGGTGCTAAATCAGAAGTCAAATCCAGGGATTCCAGCTCAAAAAGTGCATCTGAGCCCTGCCCTGCCAGGCAGCGTGTTCTGTGCTGTGCTCAGGCTCTCCTGGCAGGGAGGATCCGGTGTGTGCCCACCTCTTCTGCCCCCACTGGTGCATGTTGTCCTGGGTGATGGCTTCTGAGGCCAGTTACATCTCAGTACTCTGAGTTACTTGGAAGCAAAGGGAATTGCTCAGCACTTTACAGTGGCCCCCAGAAAGGTTATTGTTGTTTTGTCACTGCAAAGTGACCTCAGCTACCTGAATTTCAAAGCTGGGTGGGAATAGAGCAGGAAAGGCTCTCCTGTTGCCTGTGCTGGCCCTCCTAAAGGGCTTTGAGAATTCCTGAACTGTCCCAAGATGGGACAGGGAGAGGCTTAATGATTACTTCTTTTGACTCCTCTCTGCACTCCTGTGCTGGGCCTCTACAACTCTATGATGTGCAGCTCTGAATTTACCACTTGTTGAAGAGATGGTGGAGGGAGGTCTGGGCATGGGGTGAGTGGCAGCTGTGCTCCTTCCCGCTGCAGGAGGGGATGTTGCAGTGTAATGGCTTCCCACTGACAGAGGGCAGGGTTAGATGGGATGTTGGGAAGAAATTCCTCCCTTTGAGGGTGGAAAGGCCCTGGCACAGGTTGCCCAGAGAAGCTGTGGCTGCCCCATCCCTCGAAGTGTCCAAGGCTGGTTTGGATGGGGCTTGGAGCAACCTGGGCTAGTGGAAGGTGTCTCTACCCATGGCAGGGGGTGGAACTGGGTGAACCACAAGGTCCCTTCCAACCCAGACCATTCTGGGATGGTTCTTTGAGATGTCCTGTAGACTTGATAAGAAGGGAAGCTGGTGGGATCCCTGACAGCCGGGCCTTTGCTAAGATGTCCTGCCTGGTCTTCCTCACGTGACAATTTACATCAAGAGCTACCTCTGTTGTCCCTTATCAGTGGCACCATAACGTGTGTGCTCTGGGCTTGCATTCTGTGCTCTGTTTTTTCTCTCTGTTTCCCCAAAGCATCCTTTGCTTTTACCCTTTGCAGAGCTCAGGTATGGGAGCACCCTGATGCGCTTGGATTTCGTGTGGCTGCGGGATCACTGCCGTTCTGCCTCCTGCTACAACACCAAGACCAACCAGCGCAGCCTGGACACGGCCAGCGTGGACCTGGCCATCAGACCCCAGGCTGTCCGGGTGGACGAGAGCACACTCTTCCTCACCTGTGAGTGCCACAGCACCCGTGCCCTTCCCGTTCTGGTTGATGGATCCCACTCGGCTTTGCCGGGACAGGGCGCCGTTATCCCAAAATCTGTGGCTGGCTGGGAAGGTATTGAGCTGGGAGCAGGTTTGAAACGCTGCTCTTACTGTAAACACACCTCAGCCTTAAGTTGTGTCTGGTTTTCCTCCCCCAGCCCTTTTTTGGGTAGAAATAGGTGTGTGCAGTGTGTGGGTGTTTGCTTGGTTTGGTTGAACACCCCAGAAATGCAGGTGATGAACAGATGGGTCAAGGCACAATTGTGTTTGAGGTGGTGTCATCCCTGATCACAGTGCCTATTTTCCTCCCTTTCTCCTCAGTTTCCCACCTGTTTTCTTCCTTTTGATGGAGCTTGCCTTTATTCAAGGGCTTGCCTTCAGATGATTTGCTGCTTCTTGGAATCCTGTCAACCAAAACCATGGAGGGTGCACCATTTAGCCCTGAATTTGGAGGGACTTGCAGCAGCCCTGAATTTGCAGTTGTTGCTGCAGCCCTGAATTGGGAGAGAGTTGTTGCAGCAACAATTTTTTCAGGAGTCGTGACCTTACAGAAAATATTTTGGGTGGCACCAGGGTGCAGAGAGCCCTTGTCCAGACAGGGGAGCGGGGTGAGACCTGTCCTGACTGATGCCATGACCACGATCCCGGGCTGTTCAGTGGTGACTGTGCCCTTTGTCCCGTGTCCCAGGGCCGGATGGACACGTGACACGCTATGGGCTGGAGTGGCTGGTGAAGAACAGCTACGAGGGGCAGAAGAAGCAGGTGATGCACCCCCGGATCCTCTGGAATGCAGAGATCTACCGGCAAGCCCAGGTCCCCTCCGTTGACTGCCGGAGCTTCCTGGAGACAGACGAGGGCCTGAAGGAATTCCTGCAGAACTTCTTGCTGTACGGGATTGCTTTCGTGGAGAACGTCACTCCCACCAAAGAGGACACGGAAATCTTGGCAGAAAGGATCAGCATCATCAGGTAACTGGGGCTGTCCTGGGGAGGGTAAACTTGTTTTCTCCTGGAAAGGTGCTTTGTCCTTATCCTGTGTATTGTGTGGCATGGCCTGGTTTGCAAACAAAATCTCTGGGTCTTCTGCAGCTTCCAGCTGCCCCACTGGCCCTGGGATGGAGGATCCTGTGGTGGGATCTGCCCCCTTCTGTGGCAGAGCTGGGAGTCACTGGGCTGTGGAGCTGCCCCGGGAGCTTACAATGACTTTCGTGACAGTGGGACTGAGTAGAGAGCAGGGACTGAAGGAAGTGGCTGTCTGGGAAGAGCAGAGCTTTGCAAGGAGAGACATTTCCTGTTATGACTTGAGGGGTCGGGAGGGCAGCCTGGCCCTGGGAGCCAGGGACATCAAAAACCAGCCCTGGGAGCCAGGAACTTCAAAAACCAGTTACAGCTCTCACTAAAGGAAAACAGAGTGAAAAACGTGTCTGCTGGGTTTATGTAAAGCACCACCAGCACAGCAGGCTGGGCAGGGAGTTTGGAGTTTTATCCAAGCTGCAGAAACAGTTTGACTTGCCTTGGAAAAGGAGGGATTTTTTTTGATGAATGGTCACTCCAAATAGGAATGAGGGGCTCCAGGGAATATCCAGCTAACTTCTGTCTCCAGACATCCTCCCTCTGTAGCCCCTGAGTGCTGTTTGTCCTTGCTGCTGTCCCTTCCCTCCTGTGCGTGTCTGTCGGGATGAGGTGGGTGAAAACACGGGGTCCTGGGAAGAAGAAATGGGGTTACTGGGTAACCCTGTGTGGGTACAAGGAAAGCCTGACTGCACTTGAGCGGCTCCTTGTGTCACTCAAGTGATTTGACTGGGGATGATGCTCAGTGTGAAAACATCTGTATTTGTGGAGAGGAAGCAAAACGTGTCACCACCAGCCTTTTGGGAGGAAAGAGAGGAATTTGAATACTTGAAGAGGGATTAGAAGCACCATCTCTTGACTGTAAATTTTGTCAAGATGTTTTACTTTAATTATTCTGTACTTAGTATGCAGGGCAGTAACTTTGAATGCAAGAGGGGATCAGCCCTATCCCCACAGTGCTCCATAACTCTTTTCCAGGGAGACCATTTACGGCAGGATGTGGTACTTCACCTCTGACTTCTCCCGGGGAGACACAGCCTACACCAAACTGGCCCTGGACCGGCACACGGACACCACCTACTTCCAGGAGCCCTGTGGGTATGTCCTGCTGCTGCTGCTTCCCAGACACAGGCAGGAGGCAGGAGTGAGGCCACAGCAATGCCTTTCCCACCAGCACAGGCTTCCTTGTCTCCAGTGCTGCTGCTGGGATGTGCTGCTGGTCACACACAGTGATTCTGGGGCCCGTCTGATCATGGGATCCCAGAATGCTTTGGGTTTGGGGGGACCTTAACCTGGTCCCACCCCCTACCATGGGTGGGGACATCTTCCACTAGCCCATGTTGCTCCAGGCCCCTTCCAACCTGGCCAGCATGGCAAGGGGGTGGAATGACATGATTGTTAAGGTCCCTTCCAGCCTAAACCATTCTGTGTTTCCAGGGTTCTATGACTTAGACTCACTTCTTAGCTTTTTTTAATTTTTGTCTGCTTTCCCAAGAGGGGAATCGTGTGGCAATGGCCTGTGGGAGAACAGGTGGAAGCTTTGTGATCCCAAATGGATCTAGGGATACAGAGAGATACAAATCCAGCCCCAGGGCAGGATTAGCTCTTCCCAAGTGAGGCTGTGAATTTGGTAAACATCCTAATGGGGAAAGAGCTGTAAGAAGAGAGGAAGATGGAAGGGTGAGATCTTCGGCTGCACCTGGATTTTGGAGCAGCCCTTCAAAGCAGGAAAGGTGGATTGACCTGGATGTACCAGGCTGTGGCCAGCCAGGCAGGAAGCTTTGGGTGGTAGTGTTTGTTCTGAAGCAGCTCAGTGTCAGGAGCAAAGTAAGTGGATTTTACTGGGCCTTGTGGATCTGGAATCTGGATCTCCACCCTTCCAGCCAGAACAGCTTCCCTGTTCCCAGTGAACCTACAGGACCCATGTGCTTTTATGACGTACCTGCTTGGCTGACTTGTTTTGGGAGCTCACAAAACCTTCCCCAAAGCCAAATAGAAGAAGTAATTAGTGATCAGAACTTCAGCCTTCCGAAAAGCTTCGACTGAAGTGCTCAGCACCAGAATCCAGAGCTATTTTTATACCTTTCTTTTCCACTTGGAAGGGTTCCCCTCAGGTAGATGTATTCTCACCTGCAGCCAACGAGTACATCAAGCAGTGAATGAGCAGGGCTAACCATTAATGCTTGGAATTCTGCAAAATCACAGCTGTGTAGGAAAACCAGGAATTTCTGGCTTTCTTAACCCCCTTCTAAAGGGAAACTCAGGCTCCAGGAGGAGGGAAACCCAGGCTGTGGGAGGCTGCAGCATTTCTCACTGCTCAGGGACCTGAGGCTTTCCCAGTGCCCTGAGCTGCCCCAGGAGCTGGTTGCCCCAAGGCATGGGGTGTCCTTTGCTCCAGTGCTCCTGGACTGACTCTGCAATCATCCTGAAGCTGTTGTGGGTAGAAGGTGGGGAGAGCACTCAGGTGAAAAGGTGAGGGTGGGGTGGCAGGTCCTGCCACATCACCTGCTGTGGGACTGGAATAACAGGCCCCGAAGGGAGACTGGAAGATAAAGGCTTTTCCAGAAGGTCCCCATTAGTTTTCCAGCAAGAGAAAATTGGGAGTAGGTGGCTGGAGGCAACTCCTGTGTGTTTGTTCCTGGCAGTGCAATGCCTGCCTCGCTTGGATGAAGGAAAAGAGAAGCTTCAGAGCAGTAATAGGACAAAAGCTGAGCTGGATGCCTTCCCACTGGGGAGGGGATGTCCTGTAGGTCAGCTCCTCACTGGGACTGCTCTGCTCCAGGCTTCCCAAAGAGAACCCTGAGGGACTTCTGACTGCTTGTGGGAGACCATGACATACATGCCTTTGCATGAGTTACCTGGGCTCCTCTTGTGGTTCCTGGAGACCTCACCAGCACATGCAGCACTTTCTTAACTGTCCTGTTCTGAGCTGTTCCAGGAAGGTGGTTTTATGCTTTTGAACCTCTGTGTCCTGCTGCATGAATGGACTTAGAACACAGTCATGGAATCCCAGAGTGGTTTGGGTTGGAAGGGAACTTAAAACTCACCTCATTCCACCCCTCTCCATGTGCAGGGACACCTTGCACTAGACCAGGTTGCTCCAAGCCCCGTCCAGCCTGGCCCTGGACACTTCCAGGGATGGAGCAGCCAACAGCCTCCTTTGAGTGAGGTCTGGGATTTTGGGTGCCACAGACCTGATCCTAAAGTCTCCCAGACTCGCATCAGTGGCTTTGGGAAGCAGCACACAGCAAAACACATGGGATCAGAGGCCTGGAGAAAGGGCAGGGTGCGGGTGGAGCACCCACCCGTGTCCCTGGGCAGCGCCTTGTGCCCTCAGGACGGGCAGCCACGGTCATTCCTCTGGGGTGGTGTCTCCCGTAACAGCATCCAGGTGTTCCACTGCCTGAAGCACGAGGGCACGGGCGGGCGGACGCTGCTGGTGGATGGTTTCCACGCGGCGGAGCAGGTGCTGCGCCGGGCCCCAGAGCACTTCGAGCTGCTCAGCAGAGTGCCCCTGAAACACGAGTACGTGGAGAACGTGGGGGGCTGCCACAACCACATGATCGGCGTGGGGCCCGTGCTCAACGTGTACCCCTGGAACAACGAGCTCTACCTGATCAGGTAACGGCCAACGTGAGGCCTCGTGCTCGTGGGGGAGAAAAGGGGTGGGAGTGGTTTTCCAGAAGAGGCCATGAACTAAAAACCAGTGTATTTTTGTGGGGTGTATTTCTGAGTGATCCTCCTGCTTCAGAGGAATTGTCAGAACCGCCCATACAAACGTGGGGGTCGGTGCTGAGCTTTGATTTCTCACTCCTGGCATCCTCCCTGTGGCTCCATGCCCTCCATTTGAGAGGCAGAAGAATTCAGCCCTTCTCTGGAGAAGCCCCTAGGAGAGCTATCCTGGCATGCAAGGATCAGGGAGAGTGCAGACTGATCCCTTCCAGAGGAAATGTGGGTGATTTTTTTTTGAAACGCCAGTTTGGCTCAGTGCTGGAGGTTGTCCAGCACTGCTTTGCACTTTTAGTCTGAACAATCCTCAGTCTCACCACATCATTCCATGGAAAACCAGGAAGAAGAGGTTTACCTTGACAGGAAACTCCTCTCACTCCCCGTGTCATGTATTCCCAAAAGTCCTGCTCTTCCAGCATAACCTCCCTGGTCATCTCTGCATCCTCCCTTAAACACTGACTAATCCTGCAGGCTCCTGAGGTTCCCTTGGAAGCAGATGGAGTGATGCTGGGCCGCCCCTTGTCTCTTTTTCCCCCCTGCAGGTACAACAACTACGACCGCGCCGTCATCAACACGGTGCCGCACGATGTGGTGCGCCGCTGGTACCACGCGCACCGCGCGCTCACCACCGAGCTCAGGCGGCCAGAGAACGAGCTGTGGGTCAAGCTGAAGCCAGGCAAGGTGGGACTTGGAGCTGGATCGTGTGGGCTTGCTCCAGGGAAGGAAGCAGGGTGCTCCACGGGTGTGCCAGTGTCCTGCCGCTGAGCTAAAAGCTCCGTGTGGGGCGGCTTTCCTCCCTACAGCTGCTTTAAGGCACCTTGTAGTGGCCTCTGTGTGTGTTCCTCCTGTCCTAAAGGAATGTGAGCTTCCAGATAAGGCAGAAATGTTTAGTTCAAGCTCTGCCTCAGAGGAAGGTTAGTCCCAGCTGGGGGAGGGAAGGAAGATCTTTCCAGTCCCTGAAATGAGGACCTTCAAGAGCAAAGGGGATGAAACATGCAGTGTTCAGCCTTTAACATCTTCCAGAAGATAAATTTATTTTGATGGAACTAAATTACAGGTCTGAGGTTATATTTGATTCCTTACATGGGTGAGTGAGACCGCAGAGGCAGGAGACTGTGGCTGCCCGATCCCTGGAAGTGTCCGAGGCCAGGTTGGACAGGGCTTGGAGCAACCTGGGATAATGGAAGGTGTCCCTGCCCATGCACGAGAATGGAGTGGGATGGGCTTTAAGGTCCCTCCAGCCCAATCCATTCTTGGATTCTGAGGTGGCCACTGGCTATTGAACTATTGCCCAACCTCCCCAGTGGAGAAACAGAGAAACAGCTCAGAATGCTTCTGTGTTTTAGTACCTGTCATCTTTTAGGCACAGCTCCTGGCTCCAGCTGTGCTGGATCCCGTGGCTGTGACCTCACAGTGTTGAACAGGAGGGTCTTGCCCACCATGGCACTCCCTTACCTGCTCTTCCAGTCTCCAGGCATCTCCAGGACCTGTCCTGCCGTGGTTGCCCTCCTGCTGATGACCTGTTTTCTCCTTTTCCTGCAGGCCCTGTTTGTGGATAACTGGCGTGTCCTGCACGGCCGGGAAGCGTTCACGGGATACCGGCAGCTCTGCGGCTGTTACCTGACCAGGGACGACGTGCTGAACACGGCCCGGCTGCTGGGGCTGCAGGCTTAGCCCAGCCCCTGGGAGGGGCAGGCAGCCCCTAAGTCCCTCCTCCAGGAGGGTCTGGCAGCCCCCAATCCCACTTGTGGGAGGGGCAGGCAGCCCTTCAATCCCACCTCCAGGAGGAGCTGGCAGCCCCAAATCCCACCTGTGGGAAGGACAGGCAGCCCCCAATCCCACCTCTGAGAGGGTCAGGCAGCCCCAAATCCCACCTGTGGGAAGGACAGGCAGCCCCCAATCCCACCTCTGAGAGGGTCAGGCAGCCCCCCAGTGCCACTCATGGGAAGGGCAGGCAGCCCCCAGTGCCACCCCCGTGGTGGGACAGGAATGCTGGTGCCCCTCCCTGTGCTCCAAGCCCTCTGTGCTGGTGCCTCCCCCTGACACAGACACTGCACATACCTCAGACTCCTCCGCCCTCTCCAGGCAGCTCCCAGTGCCTGCTCAGGAGAGGGAGCAGGTGGAAACCAAAGGTTTTGGGACCTTTATGGGACCACACTCTGCCTTTGAGCACAGTCAGCTCTTGCTGTCCATGCTCCCAGCCTGGCCTTTCCAGCGTGGCTCAGCTCTGGTTAATCCTCACCTTAGGAAACACTCCTCCAAGCAAGTGCCTTTGGAATTTGGAAGCTTTGCATTATTCCCTGTTCAGCCTTTTTTTCAGCTGCCACTTTTAGGGTTTTTTTTAGCAGAACAGTGTGGAAATCTTCGGGATCTTCTCCTTGTCTCTAATCCAAGCCGTGCTGCCTGGAGAGATCCTGGTGTATTCTGGGCATTTCTGAGGAGATGGAAAAGGGAAGCAGCAAGATCTGCATGTTGGGAAGCAGAGATGAGCATGTTAGATGAAGGGTGGAATTCCCACTTTTCCCTGACTTCCAATACTGCCCTGCTGGTGTTCCCTCTGCCTGTTGTTTGTGTCTAGGGTGACACTCAGTAGCCACAGTATTTGCTGACAAACTTCCCACCGTGCCTTCTCTTCCATCCTTTCTTAAGGAATTTGTGTGAGGTTTTATCACATTGCCTACTGCAAAAACTTTTAGGCATGTTTTTTTCCCCCAAAATTTCCCTATTCTAAAGGTACCAGAGCTCCCAGGAGATGGGAGGGTAAATTGGGCTCTGGCACATTGAAAGGCCACAGGGTAAGGAAACAAAAGCAAATCCTTTTGTTACAGGAACGTTGGAATTTCAGAACCAAGAAAGCATTTTAAGATTCGATTATTTTTCATCCTTTTTGGGGTGTTCCCTCTGCCCTGCCCAGACCTCAGAGCAGGGCTGAGCCCTTCCTGGCTGTGCTGTGTGAGCTGCTCTGTGCCCACAGTGCAGGTGCTGAATTTGCTGCCCTCATTTAATCCGAACATTGAATGCACAGATCCCAGTATTTCTTCTTTGTAGGTTCTCCTTAGGTGCCAGTTCCACCTGCACAACTGAGAGGGGAAGTTTCACAGCTCTCCAGTAATCCTGTAGAAGCAGCAAACCCCAGCAGGAACTTGTGGTGTCCCTCACCTATCCCAGCTCCGTGTCCCAGAGCTGCTTCCACCCTGTGCTGCTGCTGAGGGTGCCCAAAACAGTCTGTTACTTGTAAAAAGGAGGGGACAAAGGGTTCTTGATCAGTATTTGGAACCCTCCTTAAATTCTTTGAGGGTTCCTGAGTTATTTTTCCTCCCTGTGTCCCCGGGATCTGAGGGAAACACTTGGGTACTGTGGGACCTTCCCTTGGAGAGATCAGCTTCACCTTCCCCTGCTCAGAACTCCATGTTTCTCAGCTGCAGGCTGGAAATCTGTTTCTACTCCGTGGCGCAAGGGACACCTCACCAAAGGGTACTGACCACACTGTCATGTCAGAGGTGCCTTTGTGACAGGGAATGTGGTGCCTTGGGCTGGGCTCTGCAGACACCAACCCCTTATGAACCAGCCCCAAGCCAACCCCCTCCTCAGCAGGACTGTGTAACCTATTTTGGGGAAAATTGTCCCCAGTGAATGTAGAAGAAACACAATTCCTCATATTTCAAATCCTTTCCCCACCCCTGTGATAAATGGAGAGAGCTGTGTTTCCATCTTGTTTCACCATTCCCCACCTCCAAAGAGGGCTAAATTCTTCCTGGGCAGCTTGGGAGCATCCAGAAATTCTGTGAAGGAGCAGGACCTGGTGGCAGGTGCCACCTGTCCCCTCCAGGTGTTTGCTGGGCCGTGTCCTGGAGCGGGGCTGCCGTGACAGCGGGTCAGGCTTTGTGATCCAGCTTTTCCACTTCCTTCAGCCAATAACTGAACTGCTTTCTCCTCCTTCCCAGCGCTCTGGGGATCCAATGGATGTGTTTAATAAGACTTTTCCAAAACTAAGAAATCGAGTCTTCAAATAAATCATTTATATAGGCATCAGCTTAACAAAATATGTATTTAAGCACTGATGAGCTTGAAGGTAAGTCTGTTTTACACTGCAAGGAGGGAGAATGCACAGGAGGAGCCATAACCCAGTGCATCCCAGTTGGCTTCCCCGCGTTTCTGCTTTCCCTGGCCACATGATGGCACAAGCTGCCAGAAATTGGTGTTCAAAAAAAATCCACGAGTCCCATCCCAGTGCGGTCTCGGCGTTCCCCATGGTGCCTGCGCTGTTTGTTCTGCTGTGCTCTCTCCGTTTCTTCGGAGAAGCCCAGGAATTGCTGTCCAAAGCCTCTGTGGCTGGGAATGTTTTTTAAGGAGCCGTGGGATGCCATGTCCGTCGTGGCAAAGGGTGGAGCAGGGAGTGGGAATGATGTGAGGGAATTGGAGAGCTCGGTTTGGGGGATCCGAGGGTGCCTGGAGGAAAGTAGAGCAGGTTTGAAGGCAGCTGTGCCCAGCCCAGTCTGGCAGGACTCTGTTGCTGTGTACCCCGAGATCCTCCGTTCCCATCAGCACATCCCAGGGCCCCCACTTTGGTCCCCTTTGCTACCGGGGCTGTGTCTCCCTCAGCTCACTCTGAGCAATCCCCCCACCCCACACACACCTTCAGGTGCCTCCACTCACCCTCTCTCCTCTCCAGGCCCTCCGGTGCCCCCCACATCCCTGTTTGCTCTCTTGTCTCCCCCAGGACCCCAATTCCTCCCTTGGGACCCCTTGGCTGTGCAGTGCAGCCCCTCCTTCAGCTTTTGGGGTTTCCCAGAGTCCTCAGCCCTGCAGTGAAACCAAACCACCCCATTTTCCCTCCGGTGTGTCCCAGAGCTTTCTGCCTTCCCCCAGTGCACTCCCAAGCCCCCTTCTCATTCCCAGCTCTCAGAATTCCTTTGGTGCAGCTCTTGGTGCATCACTTTTGGTCTCTCTCTGGTGCCACCAGGAGCCTTTGGCTCCTCACAGGACTCAGATGAAACAGAAGGAAGTTGCTTCCACCCCAGCTGAAAATTGTTTCCTTTTTTTAGCTTCATTCCTCATTTGGGGCTTGGAGCAACCTGGGATAGTGGAAAGTGTCCCTGCCCACAGCAGGAGGTGGAATGGGATGGGCTTTAAGGTCCCTCCCAACTCAAACCATTCTGGGATTCCATGGATGTAACAAATTGAGGAACGGGGAGAAAGGTAAGGAGGCAGGTGGTGAAAGAAAAGGTCAGGAAGGGAGAAGGGATGGGAAGGTGAGTGTAGGGCACATGGTGGGAGGTGCTTTGGGAGATGGGAGCTGGGGACTGGGTTCCCTCCCTGCCTGGTGGCCGGGACTGATGGAGCCAACAGGTGCTACCATGTTGGTGCTCTCCAGCCATCCACATCCACCCACTTTCTCCTGATGCTTGGGTTCTCCTGTCCCAGCATCTGGCTTTGGAGCCCCATGGGAGTCCGAGGGGTCTGGCTGTGCTCAGCAGGGCAGGAAAGCTTTCCCAGCACTCAGGGGCAAAACCTAAACCTTCCCCAGCCCCTAATCCCTCTGTACCCTCAGTCTGGAGATGACATTTGGTCCCCAGGTCCTGATCCCAGGAGTGTCACTTCCTTAAACTGGAATTCCCTTTGCAGAAATCCGGTGGGACATGGATGATCCCAGCCCACCTCCTAAAGGTGGAGGGAAAAGCTGCTCCCAGTGGGACGAGTGTTTTGGAGCCAGGCTGAGCCCCTGCCCCTCAAATCGTGTGACTTCAGGCTCCACTCCGGGAGCTGAACCCCAGGGATGGGGCGGGAGAGGAGCTGTGGGAAAGGAATAGGGATGGATCTTCTGCGCTCGGGGCACAGAAGTAATGTGGGATGTTCCCTGTAATTCCCAATCCTGTAGGACACCCTCTGCCCTGCCCCGGCGGAGCCGCGGCAGCCGCTGATCCCCGCGCGGTGCCGGAGCCATCGCAGCTCTGCCTTCCCTTCCCATCCTCGGGAGCGCGGGGACAAGAGCGGGAGCTGCCACTGCTGCCAGGAAGGCTCCCGGGAAGCGGAGGTGGCACGGGGGGGGAGAAGACATCGGCAGGAAAACAGGCTGGGAATACCGACGGCGTCGGGAATCCATCCTCACGGTACAGCTTCACCTGTTGCTCTCATCCCAGCGCGGGAATTTCAAGGGGATGTTTTAAATCAGGGAAACTCGGGGCTGTTTCTCCTTGGCAGATGCTGCGGTGCCGTCCCGCGGAGCTGCTGGGGATCACCTGGGTGCTCCTCGCAGGTAAGGTGGCCCCGGGCTGGGCTGCGCTGGGAGCCGGTGCCGTCCCGTGGGCTCCGCGCCAGGTCCTCACCTGCTCCAAACCCCCGGAGAGGCTTCGGTGGAGCTTTGGAGCTTTTTAGGTGGGGTAAAAGGCTTAACCTGGAAGGGAAAGGTGTGTGTGTGTGTGTGACCAGGGACAGAGGAGATGGGAGAACCAAGGCACAGCGCCAGGAATAAAAGTCGGCTGCAGGTAGATTTATACTGGGGCTGAGAGATGTCATAATGCAAATATATATGTTAATATATGTGTGTTTGTGTTAAAAATATATATGTAAAACCATGATATATGTAAACACACAGATTTTATTGCAGTTCTGTAAGTAATGACACTGTGCTCCTTAGATACTCACTGGCTGCCCTAAAACACAAATCATGGAGTTATGGAATAGTTTGGACCTTAAAACCCATCCCGTTCCACCCCCTGCCATGGGCAGGGACACCATCCAGATTGCTCCAAGGCCCGTCCAACCTGGCCTTGGACACTCCCAAGGATGGGGCAGCCACAGCTTCTCTGGGCAACCTGTGCCAGTTCCAAATGTACAAAGATTTTCAGGATGAGCGTCCAAAATAGAAAGGGAACCCATTACCGTATACCTCGATTTTGGGGTGGTGTCAGTGAGCTCTGAGGGTCTGTGGGATGAGCTTTGGCCATTGCAGGATTGCTGGGATGAAGTGTTTTCTCTTTCCTTCAGCTTGTGGTTCTGCATGTTTTGTATAAACAGTGTTTTCGCAGAGAAAAAGGGTTTTCAGTCTTTAAATTGTTTTTTGTCCCTCCACAACCACAGTTTGGGGGGGAAGGAGGGCACAAAAATAGCTGATTTTCAAGATCATAAGAATGAGAAATTAAAATCACCAGGTGAACTTGATTTACCTGGATTGTCCCACCTATTTTCTTTCCCACCTGTGCCTCAAAATCCCGAGGGACAATCCCCAGTGGGAGCAGCAGGAGAGTTTGCAGGGCTGTTTGCTGTCTCTGGAGGTGCAGTGGGAATGCAGGTGAACAGCTGCTTATCGGGGCAGGAGGTGAGACACCACGAAGAGCAAACATAGGCTGTGCAGCCTGTGAGAATCCCCCCTGTGAGAACTGCCCCTCACTGCCAGGCTCTGGGACTCAGGAAGATGTTTTCATCCCACCTCATTTGTTGGGAAATGTGGCTGGGGATGGACTGGGATCTCTTCCCTTCCTTTCCCCTTCTCTTTCCTTCCTTTAACCTCACCTTCTGATTTTTTTAGAGAATCCACTTTACAAGATCAGGCTGCAGGAGTGATTTCTGCCCAGCTTTCCTACAGTCCTCATTTGTTTGGAGGGGCAATGGGGGCTGTGACCTTCCCACAGCAGCTCCTCTTGAAGTCCTTGAGCACCTGTCAGAGCGCAAGTTGTGGCAAGCCCAGGAATTTTGGGGAGGTGGCTGAATCCCCCCATCCTGGGAGTGTGTGGACATGTTCAACCCCCAACAAGACTGGGAATTCTGTGGCTGCCCCATCCCGGGAAGTGTTCAAGGCCAGGCTGGGGGGGACTTGGAGCAGTCTGCTCTAGTGGAAGGTGTCCCTGCCCAGGGGGCTGGAATGAGATGAGCTTTGAGGTCCCTTCTGACCCAAACCATTCCAGGATTCTATGAATTGGGAATGAGCCATGGAAATCAGATCAGGATGACAAAACCTCAAGTACAGAAGTCAGTTCCATCCCCTGCCATGGGCAGGGACACCTTCCCCTAGACCAGGTTGCTCCCAGCCCCATCCCAGCCCCTCTCCCTCCCCCCAGCGATGCTGGTGCCGTTGCCTCAGGCTGTGGGAGCAGCCGGACCACTCCAGGGAAGAGCTGCTGCTGTGGGATCCTCTGTGCTGCTCCCTGGGCTGGATAACATCACCCACAGCCACTCCACACGGTGGGAATATTCCAATGGCACCAGCTCCCACACCATCCTGCGGCACGACGGGGGCTCTCACAGCCCGGCCATCCACGCGCCCTACGTGGGACGAGCTGTTTTCCACCCATCCAACGGATCTCTCACGCTGGAGGATGTCCAGGAAAGCGACAGTGGCATCTACAGGGTGACTGTCAGCGGGGGAGGCAGAGAGAGCATGGAAATCCTGCTGGAAGTCCTCAGTGAGTGGTGGGTGTGGGAGGGAGGAGCGGGGCGATGGATACAAGTAGAGCCGTGGTGGAATTTGACTGTCCATGGACCATTGGCCAGACCAAGGGGGTTGGAGAAGGGATTTTGAGCAAAGGCTGATGGGCCAGGCCTGAGCTTGTTTGAACCTGTCGTGTGTGGAGATAGCACCAAGGAGACCTTTGGAAAGAGGTTTCCACTCTGTCCTAGAGGAGAAGATCTGGTGGTGCTGCCCAAGGAGACCTTCTGGGGGGTCCGGCTGGGACAGAAGGCTGAGCTCCATCCTGGAAAGGAATTCCCTCCTTTGTTTTCTACTCTTCAGTCCAGGGATAGAGGGAACAGTAGGAGAATGGAGGGACTAGTGGCATGATGAAGGGATGTCAGAGGGACTGGTGGGAGGATGGAGGGGTGTCAGAGAGACTGGTGGGATAACAGAGGGTGAGATAACAGATGGAGGGAAGATGGAGGGACCAGTGGGATGACAGAGGAATCGGTGGGAAGACAGAGGGACGGGTGGATGACAGAGGGACTGGTGGGATGATGGAGGGGCCAGTGAGGTGCTGCACACCTGCTGCCACCTGCAGAGAGTCCCTGCAGCACTTTACCAAGCAGGGCCGATGGAGCTGAGCCCAGCAGGGTGGGCTTTGTGGAGGAGCCCCAACCCCCTCCCCTCAGCCCCGCTGGCCTGTGGTCTGTGTGCCGGCGCCAGCCGCTGCCACAGAGATAGGAGGCACTTGAAATAGCCCAGAAGTTCCTCCTTGTTATTGCTCTCGGCAATTCCCTTAATTTGCTCTGGCATTATCCGTCCTTGTGCTAATAATGCCGTGGCCATAATGCTCCCACAGTCCTGCCCCACCCACCTCTCCTTCCACCCGCACGTAATCCGAATGGGATCTGCAGCCTTCTCCACTTTTTTCTCATTTCCTGACACATTTCCAAACACTCCATATTTACCCAAGTCCATTAAAAGCAATGATTCAGCCAGAAAAAAAAAAACCAACCCAGTCATGGAAAGCACAGCAGCAGGATGGACTTCCCAAGGGAAAGGCACCTGTGACCGTGCTGTGCCGGATGCTGTGGTGACATTTGCAGCCCAAGTGTCCATCACTGATGCTCCAGGTCATCTTCACTGGCACAGGTTGCCCACAGAAGCTGTGGCTGCCCCATCTCTCGAAGTGTTCAAGGCCAGGTTGGATGGGGCTTGGAGCCTCCTGGGATAGTGTCCCTGTCCATGGAAGGGGTGGAAGGAGATGGTCTTTAGGGTCCCTTCCCACCAAAACCGTTCCATGATTCTATGTCTGAGAGAAGCGCTGGTGTCCCTGTTCCCTTTCCAGAGCCCGTGTCCCACCCTCAGCTCTGGAGCAGCGCTCTCGTGGCTCGGGCCACTGGGGAGGTGGTCTGTGAGGTGGCAGAGGGCAGAGTGGACACCATCACCTGGAAGAAGGATGGGCAGCCCCTTCCTCCAGACAGAGGTTTCCACACCTCCAACAGCCGCAGCGTTTTGTACCTGAGGCCGGCGAAGAAGTCGGACTGTGGCTCCTACTCCTGCAACGCCAGCAATGGGATAAGCTGGCAAGAAACCTCCCTGAACATCACCATTGCAGGTGATGGGGTTTCACCTCCCATAGCTCCTCCTGCTCTCCACCCTTCCCTGGGCATCCCTGAGTGGTTCCATCCCATTATTCTGCCTCCATCCCCTACGGTCTGGCCACCCTCTCCGTGAGGTGGTGCCCACGTGTTGTTGACAGGGGCAGCAACTCCCGACCTCTGATCCCACCAAGGCACAGTCCTTGGCAGGAGACTGGTCATTCCCTCTTGGAGCAGGTCCCAGGTGATGGCCCTTGGCCAAAGTGATGGTGAGCAGGTCATGGGCAGGGGGTGGTGGCCTGTGGGCAGTACCCATCCCAGGTTGGACATGTCATGGTGCTGATTTGGCCACCAGCTGGCAAACAAACGGGATCTGTCCTGGTAATGGAGGAGCCCTGTAACCACCAGAGCCATCCTGCCAGTGTCCTGACTCCTGTCCCATCCGGGTGGCTGTTTTCCAGGTCTCTCCAGTCCCTTGAAGGACACCCTGAGGGTTGCAGTGGTCGCTGTGGTCTTTGCCGTCGTCTCGGCGTGCGGATTAATCATCCCTGCCTGCCAGTCTCAAAAGCTCAGAATAAGTGAGTTGAGGGGAGCCAGACCCCCATTCCCCTTGGCTGGTGGGAGACAGGGAGGAGCATTGCTGTGGGACCCACCCCCCCCATGTCCTGGGACACCCCCCCAGTATGTGGGTGGGGACGGCACATCCAACCCTGGGGGCTGGCATGGGGGACTCGTGGGGGTCACAGCCATCACCCCACACTGCTCTGGATGTTTAGGAGGGGAGCTGTGGAGGTGGCTCAGCGCCTACACCTCTGGGCTGGTGTGCATCGCCTGCATCCTGGACGGCACCGCTGGGATCCTCTGGATGAGGGAGGAAGGTAGGAAGGGGCTGTGGGGTGGTTTGGAGTGGGGGGCAAGGACCCCACGGGAGATACAGAGACTTGTGGGGTCAGAGAAGAAGGCAGTGGTGGAGGAAGGGGGGGGTCACACAAAGGGTAGACCCATCTGGAGCGATCTGTGAGTTCCCCATGTGGGATCTCCAGGTCGGTGGGGGGGGGCTGGACCACCATGTGGATTATACACCCACCTGTACAACCAATGCAGCCATTCCCCTTTCCCCAGGGCCCTTTCCCAGGGGGAGTCACAGAAGGGCAGTAAAATCATCTAGGGATGGAGAGGCTGCTTGCAAGGAAGGGCTTGGAGTTAGGAGAGGGTGGGAGAGGGATATGACGGAGAGGTGCCAAGCAATGAAGGAGGGGGAGAGTGTAAGAGCAGGTTCTCTGCCTCATCCTCTTGTCTTTCAGGCCCTTCTGTTGCCATCCTACTGCCTGAGATCACCCTGACCTACCTCATCGTGCTGACCTTCCTGGTCTCCACCACCGTCATCTTCCAGCCCATGATTTTCACCCAACTGAAGAGCAAATCAGGTGAGAGGTTCCACCGAGGTGGGGTTGTTCTGCCTCAAACCTCATCCTCGGTTTTTTAAAATGAAAACTCCTGTGCTGGCTCAGGGCTGGTGGATCCTGCGCCAGACCCTGGGGGTGAGGCCAGATCCCCATCCACACCTCCGGACACACAGTCCCATCCCTGTCTCCCGTCTCCCTCGGCAGCTCAGCGCACGATGGGCTACGCCGCTCCCGGGGCTGTGGTCGTGGCGGTTGTGATGGCCTCCTTCCTCATCAAGAACATCTACCAGCGCCACGGTGAGCGGGGATGCTCCAGCCCAAGGCTACAACTCATGTAATCCCCCCTACCCCTTCGGCTCAGCAGATAGACCTGCTCCAAGGAAAGAATAATCCAACAAACTGGGAGCTTCAGGGAAGCGAAATCTTTGCAAAAGCAAAATTCAGTTTCGACACACCCCATCTATTTTTACGTTTCCATTTTTGTGCGTGTGTGTGAGTGCGAGTTTTCCTGGTGGCAGCTTGCCTTCCTCCTGCCTGTCCCCCCGCCCTGTGCTGACCCCTGGTTTCTCTGGTGGCAGGAGAAGGATGTGCCGCCTTTGTGGACGTGACCACCCTGGTGCTCAGCACAGCGGCCGTGTCGGCCCTCCCGCTCCTCACCATCTTCCTCTGCTGTGAGTCTTCTCTTCTCCATCTCTTCATCCAACTCTGCTTCATCAAACACCTCCCAGACCCTCCCAGTGCCACCTGCCGGGAGAGCTGGGCTCCCTCTGTCCCCACCCATCGGGCAGCCCGTGAATTATTTAAAAGTGGTTTATTTGGCTCTTGTGAGGACTCCAAGAGCTCTCCATTGCCTGTATCCCTTCCCTGGTGAGCCCCAGCCACCACACCCCAAATCCAGTATCCCACCCTTTGCCCTTGGTGCCTCTCACACGTTTTCCTGGAGGCTGGGATTTGTCCTTTTGCAGATCACACAACGCAGGGGAGGCGGGAGGAGCCTGACGTCTCTTGGGTGGACAAGACGAGGTAGATCCTCTGTTGCTATTTGCCACATGAATTCACACTTTCTTGAATTGAAACGAGTGGGATGTGGAAGTTATTCTGGGCCTTGGTTTAAGTCCTGGGCCCCAAGAAAGGTGCAGTCCTGGTTTCATAGAATCCAAGCATGGGTTGGGTTGGAAGGGACCTTAAAAATCACCCAGTTCCACCCCCTGCCATGGGTAGGGACACCTTCCACTAGCCCAGGTTGCTCCAAGCCCTGTCCAACCTGGCCCTGGGCACTTCCAGGGATGGGGCAGCCACAGCTTCCCTGGGCAACCTGTGCCAGGGCCCCCCCACCCTCACAGGGAAGAATTCCCATCCCATCCCACCCTGCCCTCTGGCAGTTCTGTCCCAGCACACTGGGTCTCAGCCATACCTTGGGTGTGTTTGGGTTTAACCTGGAAAGCCCCCAGGCCATCCCACCCTCCTGACCAGACTCTCTTTGCCCCAACCAAAACCCCCAGAGGTGCAGAGGGATGAGTGTCACCCCCACAGCCAAGTGTAGGGTCTTGTGCGAGGCTGGGCAGGGAGAGGGACACACCAGAGCCCCTGTGGATCCACCAGAGCCTGGCTCCAGCAATGCTCAGCGTGCCCCCTCTGCTCTTCCTTCCAGGGCCTTCGAAATGTCTCAGGCTGGCGCTGTGGACACCATTCCCAGCTGACAGAGATCTTCCGGGGTGTTCCTCACCTGGCTGAGTCAACCCCAGCCTTCCCCAAGGTTTAGTGGGTTCAGGACTCTGAGTTTCAGACCCTCTACAACATTCACAATAAATGCTGGTGAAATTAACCCATTTTTGCCTTTGTTTTTGAATAAAACAGGCCCAGAGGAGGCCAAATGCACGTCATCCCCTTTCTCCATAAAACCAAGGCCTGAAGTAGAGAAGCACTTTTAGCAACAGCTGCAGGAGTCTCTATTTAACATTTGAGGGGAACCCAAAGCACCCACCCCACCCTTCCCATCCATCCACGTGTCGCTTTTCACTCCCTGGGCAGGTGATTTCAGGGCACGGTTTGGGGTGCTCTCCCCCTAAATCCACAGGCCCTTCTGCTGCCTGTCCCCTTTAGTCTGGGACAGCATCTCCAGGGGACCAGCTCCCCACTGTGAGGTTTAGGGGGGCAGGATGTGGGTGCTGCCTACACATCAGGGCAGGGCATATCTCTCTCCTTATAGCCAGCAGGAATTTGGGTCCCTATCCACTTTGTTTATTTATTTATTTATTTTGCTCTTCCTCCTTGGATTTTCCTGCCTGGACAGGCAGCATCACATTCACATCTCAGCCCCCACTTTCCTCCTTCCCATGTAGGAAAAAGTTCCTGGGCCTCCTGGATCAAGAAAATGGGGGGAAATCCTGTTTTCTACACTTTCCCTGGACCCCTCTCCAAGCAATCTGCCTTAGGAGGAGAATGCAACGAGTATCAGGAGCTGAGTAAGATGGAGACTTAAGAAAAACAGGCATTAAAATGAAGAGCAGGGGGTTGGACTCGGAGCACTCCGTGGCTTCAGCCCCGGATAAGCGATGGCTTGTGGCAGGTTTGGCCACTGGGATACAAGAGAAACACAACCAGCAGCTTCATCCCTGAGTGGTCAGAGTCTGGCAGCTTTAAGGGACATTAAACTACGAGAGGCCACAGAGGTCAGCCTGGCCTTGGCACCAGCTAATTGCCAACTGCTAATTGCACAGAGCAAATGGGGCAGTGGAGAGAGTTAGGGATGAATTAAATCCCAGACATCCCAAGGGGCTCCAAAACACCCTCAGGATGTCCATGTCATGTTCAGCTTCTTTCTGGCACCTGTGATGGTGGCTGTATTAGAGAGAGGAAGGCAGAATTCACCATTTCTCTGGCTTTTTTAAGTCTTTTTTTGTTTGTTTTTTTGTTTCCCACATCCCAGGTATTCCTGCAACTGGGCCCTCAGGGGAACCTCACAGCCAGTCCAAGGGGAATGAACATGAATTGATGGGTCCTGCTCTTTCTCCCTCCTATAAGAATCTCTGATTAATGCTGGGTGGAAAGGAGCTTCCCTGGAGGCCATGGGCCATGTCTGTACACCCCTGAGCCTTCTGCCCTGTCGCCCTGGGAACAGTAAATTTGATCTATTTATTGACTCCGTGTTTGCTGAGCCCTTGTCAGCAGTCTCTGGCCTTCCTGTAATATCATTAAGGTTGAAAAAAAAACAACACAGTGGCTGATTTAATCTCTCAGGCTATACCAGACCTGCTGAGGGCATGTGGCTGCTCAGGACTGTGGCCAGGCGGTTTTTGGATGCTGATAAGCACAGAGATGCCACAAGTTCCCTCGACAATCTATGTTATCTCCTGGTCACCCTCACAGTAAGGCAGTTTTCTTGTATGTGGGGTGAATTTCCTTATTAATGTGCCCCCTGCCTCTTGGCCTGTCAGTGGCACCAGTAAAAATTCTGTCTCGCTCTCCTTTACAAGCCCCTTCAGATGTTTATCCCCGTTGATGAGACCCCTGAGCCTCCCCCAGCTCTCCCAGCCTCCCTCGGAAGGCGGATCCTTCAGCACCTGGATCATCCCTGTGGCACTTTGCTGCACCCTCTCCAACCAGCCCATATTCCCAAGGTGCTGATGAGCCCAAAACCAAACCCAGCCCCCAGCTGGGGACTCACCAGTGCCGAGTAGAGGCCAAGGGTCCCCTCCTGTGGAGTCACAAAGGCTCGGAAAGACCTCCAAGATCATCAGGTCCAACTATGCAGCCCAGGACACTGTTGGCCACCTTTGCCTCGCTGGATCGTGGTGTCCGTGCTCGGAATGATGTCCGTGGTCCGTGTGGTGTCCGTGCTCAACACGCTGTCCCAACTCAACGTGGTGTCCACGGCCACACAGCGCCCCATCCCGGGAAAAACCTGCTCCGAGGACTTGGTGCCAGGGATGCGTGCCAGCTGTGTGAGCAGCTGATGGAACAGCCACGAAGGCTGCAACAGGAAAAATCCCGACAGGAGATGCCTGCTGAGATGCCTGGATGCTGAGGTGTCTGGCAGCCAGGACACTGCCAGCCTGGGGGCCAGCGCATCCCTGAGGATGCATCCGGGAAGTGCCACTTGGGTGCTGGAGATCAGCCCCAGACACCCCGAGGAGCACAAAACCAAGGAACAGCAACAACAATCATCGCCTGGAAAAGGGAAACTGAGTTTAAAAAGGCAGAAAACAGCCTGGGAAAGCGGGAAGCGGCAAAGGGTCTTGGCTGTTCCAGCTGGAGGATGAGAGAAAGGGCCCAGGAAAGCAGAAATGGATCTGAGAAAAACAGGAAATCCGATTATCTGAGGGGGGGTTCTGGGTGAAACAGAAAGACCTACTCAAAGGAGTGGTATCCTGCACCCCCCCTTGTGTCACTACAGTATCAAAAATCACTCACTTCCTACCCAAAACCAGCCTCTCCCTGCAGGAATTTCTCTACCTGAGCTGCAACCCTGCTCAGGGATGGTGGCCTGACTCCAGATTCCAACATGGATCATCCTGCAGGAGACTTCGTCCAGCAACAACTGGCTTGGCTCCTGGAGTGGTTGGATGAGCACTCCACTGGTGAGACTGCCAGTAACACCTATATGTAAGTATTTGTGTAAGAGATTAATCACAGACACACAAGGAGGGAGCATGAAATACACACAGGAATCGTGAGTAATCCTGTAGTAACTTGAAACACCCACTCCCTTTCCCAGTAGTAAAGGTGGAGGAAGGACACGAAGGCACAAAACAAGGATGGGAGGAGATGGATGCTGCCAAGGTCTCTTCCCCAAGTACATCCCAGCACACCTGACACACTCCAGGATACAAACACAGGGATTTATTTACCCAGGGCACGTTTAAACTCAGCACTTTATACACTTCACACTCCCAGGGGCTGTTTCCAAGGCACTGAGGTGTTTCCTACAGCCCAGACGTGCTTTTCTGACCACAAACAGCTGCTGAGCACAAACCCAAAGGCCACCAGATGAACCCCGAAGGTGAAACCTCCCCAGAAATCCCCCCCTCCCCGGGTTAGCCCTGGGGCAGCCCCAGCTGAGCTCCTTGGGAAGCGGCTCCTCCCTGGGTCGTGCCAGGTCTCCGTGACTCAGGGAACTCAGACAGGTTAAAAATACCCTCACCCGGATTTGGAGCAGAGTTGTTGGGTTGTTTTTAACCCCAGCTGAGTCTCTCAGGCTGTCACTGCCACAGGGGCTGGGTGAGGGAGGGGATGGGGATACAGGAACCCCACAGCAGCAGCAAATGCCCTTCCCAGCACAGCAGAGCTGGACAACAGGATAAATCCAGCATTCCCTGGTCTGCCACCAGCTGCAACCCACCCCCAAGGGCTGACACCCACATGGGGGAGCACACTGCACTGCTACCACAGGCTCCAGATACCCCGAGGGGGCATTTCCCAGCCCTAAACCTCACAGGGATGACGTGTGATAACAGGGATATCCACTGGGATAACGGACACGCTTTTATTAGCAGCAACAGGCACTGTAAAAACCCCACAAAGTCTCCAAAACAACTCCCTGAAACACTTAGTAAAGTGTTTTTTGTAAAACTGTGTGACTGCATTTCACACCTGCAAGTGCAACAAGGAACATGACAACCTGCCCTGCAGCTTCCAACGGGGTTGGAACCTCAAACCACACAAACCCTTTTGCTTCCTTGAATCGCTCCAAGAAACCCCAGGCTGAGAGCCTGACTATCCCAGTGATCTCTCCCACAGTTTTCCACTTTGCCCCCTGGAAAGAGGTGTAGGAGAGCTCAGGGATGGGATTTGAGCCTCTCCCAGGAGAAGTTCTGTTCTCTGAGAAAGGATAACTCTGGGGAGAGGGAACCCCCTCCCTGCCCTGGCCAGGAAAGCTCTTGCAGCTCTTCAGGCAAGACCCCAGCACAGAAACATCCCCCTGGACCAGCAGCTCAGGGCACAGAGAGGTCCCCAAGCCGAGTGACCAGGACACCCAACACCCATTCCAGATGTGCTGGGGACCGACTCAGGGAAGGGGTTGGACCTGCACTGAAAGGGGGGTGCAAACACCCCAGGGTGATCATCAGTGGGGTCCAGCACCCCAGGACAGCATCCAGTTCTCTCCAGGGAGATGTTATTCTATAGGAATAACATTCCCTTCCCAGCAAAGCCCAGGAGAGCCCTGTGGAAGCAGCATGGGGATGGGGGGGATAGGACAGGAGGGGACAGGCAAGGCTGACCTGGCCACATCCTACGAGGCCAAGGCTGCTGTCACCTGTTGGAGCAGCAAACAGGAAGCACAAGCTGGCACTGCCACATGGCCAACCCAGCTAGCTTGTGGTGGGAAGAGGAGGGGATGTCTTCAGGGGTGTCCCCAGATCCTGCCAGAGCCCAAGGAGAACAGAGATGAGCTCAGGAGCATCCCAACATCATCCAGCAGCAGGGATTTCTTTGGGATTTGCTTTTGAAAACTGAACTACTTTGCTGTTCCCCCATTTCCTGCCACCTTCCACTGCCTCCCTCCCCTCCTGGATGCACATACAGCAAAATCCTGCCCTTTTTCCTCCCTCTGAGGGACAAATGGAGTGGAAAGCCAACAGAGCACCCCTGGCACAGCAGGGCTGGCACCAACACAGCACTTCCCAGGACTGTGGATCTGCCCAGTGTGGATGGTGGCTTCTTCCAGAGCCATAAGCCCATCCAGGCCTCTGGAAGAAGCCAGGAGAGGGATGGAGAGATGGAACAGGCAGAGCTGTGCCCACCTCCCCCCAGAGATGCGCGAGGGGCCCTGGGAAAGAGCAGGACAACACAAACAGTCCAAGCCGGTGTTTTCCAAAAAATTTGTGGATGTCAGCAGCTTGAACACTTCAGAGGTGAGCCCAGGAGAGGCTGGGAGTGGATGGGACACCCAGCATTCCCAACAACATCCATCATCAGGGAAGGGCAGCGAGGGAACAGCTGAGGCAGTTCTACCTGCAAGGAGAGGAGAGGTTCTCATCTGAGCCATGTCCCGGGCATGGATCCTCCATCTGCTGCTCACTCAGACCCTTCCGAGGCCTCAAGCAGCTCAGGGTGTCCCATGCTGGCAGTGGCAGTGCCAGAAGGTCTGGAATTCTGCTCTACTCCAAACTTCAGGAGATGCCTTGGCCAATTTATCCCTGGGAGGAGTTACCTGGGACCCACCTGGCTACACAAGACACCTGAGAGCTCTCTTGTTTTCAACCAGCAGCAACATGGGATGGGTTTTCCATCCTTAGGGACCCACTACCCTCCAGGAAGCTCTGGTTAACAGCCTGAGTTTGTTTGTGGTCACACAGAGTGAGCAATTTCTGAGAACATTTCGAGACTCACTCGCTTCCCAGAAATCTCTGGAGTATTCCAAAACCCACCCACTAAAGAGCATGTTCCAGAGCTAAGATAACCAGGAGCATCAGGCTCTGGGTGGGGGAATCAAGACTATTTCCAGAATAAACCTGAGAGTAAATCCCAGTGGGGATTAAACAGGGGAGGACAGAGTGGGGAGAGCAGCCCCCCCACTGCCTCTTACCAGGAGAGGCTGGGATAGCACTCCGAGCTCCCCCATTTCTCCAGCTTGCTCAGATCCAGCCAAGGACAAACTTGGGCTTATAGAGAGTAAATTTTGGCTGGAGAAGCAGGCCCACCCCCAGGAGGGGGCTGAAGGCGTCTTACCTACAGAGCCAAAATGGCAGCTCCATTTTCCTGCACCAGACGAAGATACCTGGGGATAAAAGCAGCCATCAGCATCATCCCAGAATGGTTTGCACTGGAAGGGACCTTAAAGCCATCCAGTTCCAATCCCCTGCTATGGGCAGGGACCTTCCACTAGACCAAGTTGCTCCAAGCCCCATCATCCCCATCTCCATTAAACCCCCTGGAGATGGTGCTCCAGCTGGGAAACCTCAACCCAGGAGCATCCACCAGCCCTTCCCGAAGCAGGGCTGGGGTTTGGGGCATGGGGGAGACCCCCCTGCCCAACCCCACAGTGCCTCACATGTCCCAGTCCCATCAACAGCCAGGGAGGGGACCGGCCACCAGCTCTGGCCACGTGTGAGCAGGGAGAAAGGGAGTGTGATGGGATGAGCGGAGCAGGAGCACAGCCAGGAGCTCTTCCAGCACCTCCCCAGTGCCCGCAGGCTTTTCACAGGAAAAACCTGAAATGTTCGTGCAATAACAAAACGCACCTACAACCCCCAGGGAGAACCTCCCACTCCATTCAAACCACCATATCCAGGTCCAGGCTTGGGTGGTTCTTGCTGGGTTTTTTTTCCCTCAGTAGGGAATCTGAGAATTAAAATCCCCACTTTGCCAGGGATTAGGGATGGGACAGAATGGGATGACACACTCTCCAGCTCCAAAAAAGGAGGAAAAGCAAGACTGGAAGCACATTTCCCTTCTGAGGGCAGAAAACCATAGCAGAGCACAGTGGGGGGCTCAGGGCTGTCACCCTAGAAGGGGTGTGTGACCTCCCCTGGCAACCATGGGGTTTTGCTGGAGGATGGCCCAGATCAGGACAGTCAAGTATAACCTCCTGCCAGTTCTGGACGTGCAGGAGGGGTTTTCATGACAACCTTCCTGCTTGTGCCCAGGAGCAGGGAGGCAAAGGGAGGCAAAAGGGGACTCAGACTGGGGACACCCTGATTGAAACAACAGCTGGGACAAAGCCCAGCCCCTGCCTGTAGGATGTAGGGTGGCAAGGCCAGGTCCTGCCACGTGGTACCCTCCTGGTGCACAGCACCTGCCACATCACCCACCAGCCAGGCAGCAGGCAGGGTAAAGAGCCAGCCCGGCACCCACCAGCTCCTCCCCAGCACCCACCTGCGAGGGAGCCGACCACCACACACGCCAGGACCACGGGCAGCACCACGTTCGCCGAGTCTGCAAAGGGGAGAACCCTCATCCTCCACACCAGAGGAAGTTCAGCCCCCCACCCTCCAAGCAAGAGCTTGCCCACGCGGCACCGGGAGGCTGGGGCGGCGGGAGAGGGAGAGGATCCCTCTTTGGGGGCTGTTTTCCCCCCCGTTTCTTTCCCTGGGCCTGGGGGAGGAGCCCCCACTCACGGTGGACCTTGAGCAGGAAGGAGGTCTCGTTCTGGCTCACGGCGTTGCGCACCACGCACGCATAGTACCCGCTGTCTCTCATCGACACCCTGACGATGCAGAGCGTGCTGTTGTCCTCAAACTGGATGTGCTCACTTCCCAGCAGCAGCTCCCCGTTTTTCTTCCACCAGTACAAGTCTGCCTTCCCCTTCAGGACGTTGCAGACCAGTTTGGTGTTGTCTCCTGCCTTCACCGACGAGTTGCCCACGATTTCTGGCTTGGACAGCGGTTCTGGGAGAGACAGGCGGCCTGTCAGCGGGCAAACCTGCGGCTCCATGGATGCCAGGCCACGGAGGAGGGTGGGCCGTGGCATCACTCACCAACAACATGCAGCTGGAACCAGTCTGTGGCCTCCTCCTCGGAGCTGAGGCGGTACAGCCGCCCGTCGTCGCGCCGCAGCACCAGCTGCAGCGAGAGGTTCGTCTCGTTGAACCTCGTGCGGTTCTCGTAGGGGCGAGACGTGCTGGGGGGCCGATCGAAGGCATAGCGGAGGATGACTCCCTGCTCCGTGCCAGCTCTGTATTCCCAGGACACCAGTCTGCCCACCCGCATCCGTGGCACGGTGAGCAGCACGGTGCAGCCCACGGCCGAGACCAGGCGCCCCGAGGCCGGCCTGAGGTCCGCGGAGTAGCACGGAGCGAGCGTGCGGGCTGGAAGAGAAACCAGGAGTGACTCCACGGCTACAGAGATCCCGCTTCATCCACCTGGGATGAAGGAGGTGCCACAGGAACCCTTCCTGGCTCAGCTGCTCACAAACAGCGGCGCTGAGGAGGGAATTATTTATAGAATCATGAATCAGGGAATGGTTTGGAAGGGACCTTAAAGATCATCCAGTCGCATGGGCAGGGACATTTTCCACTAGACCAGGTTGCTCCAAGCCTTGTCCAGCTTGGCCTTAGACACTCCCAGGATGGGGAGTGTTGGGAAGCAACCTCGGCCGGGGCCTCACCAGCCTCACATGGAGGAACATCTTCCCAATATCCCATCTGACCCTGCCTTCACAGAGAAGCCATTCCCCCTTCCCTGTCACTCCAGGTCCTTGTCCCAAGTCCCTCTCCAGCTCTCTTGGAACCCCTTTAGGCCCTGCAAGGTGCTCTCAGGTCTCCCTGGAGCCTTCTCTTCTCCAGGTGAAACCCCCCAGCTCTCCCAGCCTGGTTGCAGAGCAGAGGGGCTCCAGCCCTTGGAGCATCTCCGTGGCCTTCTCTGGACTCACACCAACAGCTCCACATCCTTCTGATGTTGTTCCCCAGAGCTGGAGGCAGCTCTGCAGGTGAGGTCTCACCTGGGGGGGCAGAGGGGCAGAGTCCCCCCCCTGCCCCGCTGCCCACGCTGTGGGGATTCAGCCGCGTTGGCCGATGAGCTTCTCACCCACCAACACCCCCAAGTCTTTAGGCAGCGACACGGAAACGCTCCCCCCACGTTGCGGGGGCACAGACCCCCCGGGCACAGCCACCGCCCGCGGGGCCCTGCCAGGAAAAGGCGCCGAGAGCCAAGAAAAGCCGCAAGTCCCTTCCCGACCTTCCCCTAAAAGCTTTTCTCCGGGACTGACGCGCGCCCGAGCCTGGGCTCGCCTTGGCTTCGTAAAACAGGCGCCAGGAGCAGCCCCCGCGCCCCCAGGGCCGGGAGCGGCCCCCGCCCGCCTGTCCCCCCCACACTTGCCCCCAGCTCGTCCCAACTCAGCAAAACCTCCCCAGAACGCGCCGGGCGAGACCCACGGGCACCCCCGGAGCGTGACCGACCCCCACGCGGGGCGCGGGCCGGGGGGATGTCCCGAGTATTCCCCCCGGCTTCTGCCGGGGCAGAGACTCGCCTGTGATCCCCGGGCCGGCTGCCGCGCTGCCGGGGGCGAGGAGGAGGAGGAGGAGGTGGCGGAGGAAGGGGAGGAAGGGGACGGGGAACATCTGCGGGACCGGTACAGCGGCGGCTCCGCCACGAGACGCCGGCAGGTCCGTTGGGGCGGGACCGGGCGGTTCCGGGCGGTTCCTCTCCTCCTCCTCTCCTGCCCTCCCCGCGTCCGTCTCTGTTCCCCCCCGCCCACCTTTCCCCCGCTTCCTCCTCTTTCCTTTCTCTCCCTTTCCCTTCTTTCCCCTCCCCTACTTTCTTCCGCTCCTCCTCCTCTCTTCTTTCTTCTCCTTCTCGCCTCTCCCTTCTTCCTTCCTCCTCTCTTTCTCCTTCTGTCTTCTCCCTCCCCTCTTCTCCCGCTCCTGTCTTCCTCTTTTCCTCCTCTCCTCGTCCTCTTCCCTTCCTCTCTTTCTCCTCTCCTTCCCTCCTCTCCCCTCCCCAGGACATCCAAACCCAACCCACAGAACCCCCCCCAAGGCCCTGGGCGCTGCCTCCTCCTGCCCCTCCCGTCCCTGCTCTACCTGTAACGGTGCAAAACCCCCAAATCCCAGCAGAGAGGCACTGAGGGAATGGCCTCATCCCATCCCCTGCCCCCGGGGATCCTTCACAGGGCAAAGGATCCCACCACAGCAACAAAAACTGGGGATTAATCATTTCCTGGAGCAGTCCTCCAGCTCCAGGGAGGGCTGTGGGAAGGACGGGACCGCAGCTGGGACACAAAGATCCCGCTGCTCCCCCAGAAGGTTCATCACAGAATGTTCCCTGGGGAACAGGTGGGGAGGGAGAGGATGTTCTTCTCCTTCCCCAGGTGGTTTCCATCACTTGGGCAGCTTGGGAGGGTGAAGAGGGCACAAACAGATGTTTTGTGGCAGGAAAAGCCTACATGATGCTTTTCGGGGCTGGAGGCTGAGAAACCAACCCTCAAAATACATAGAAGAATAAACATAGATTAGATATAGATATAAAAATAGATATAGGCATAAATAGATAGATACAGATACATAGATTAGATGCAGACATAAAAACCTCAGCCAAGCCAAACTGGTGCAGGAGATCTTCCTGCTGAAGGCAGGCTCAGACACCCTTCCTGACACCTATTCCTGGCCCCCAGCAACCTCAGAAACACAACAAACTCCACACCTATCACCTCTGGGTCCCCTTGGACCCTATCCAGAGGGGCATTTTTCCCTGGAGGAGGGTGGCCTGGCAGCCGGCACTCCCTCAGAGGGGAGATGCTGTCCCAGGATGGCAGATGTGGATGGAAGCAGCGGCGTTGGGTGCTCCCAGGGCAGGTGAGAGAGGACACACATCTGATGTGGCTGCAGCTGGGAACAGGATGAATTCACACCTCCTGGCATCAGGGAGAGCAGGGCTGTGGGTAGGACAGAGACACCACACCTGAAAAAGCTTCACACAAAGCTTTTGGGGTGTCTCGTGGGGGATGCTCTGCTCCCTCCATGGGTACCAGACCCCTCCAGGACCAGCGAGGGGAGCGTGGCTGCAGGGATGGGGGCTGCAGCAGGGACCAGACCCAGCATGGGCAGAGGAGGATCTCCAGAAGGACATCAAGAGGAGGAACATGGACTCCGGCAGAAGCCACGCAACCATCCCACTAGAGGGAGCGAGGAGATCAGCTGTCCGAGGAGGGAGCTGAAGCGCTTGGATGAGGGAGCCCAACCCAGGGAAGGAGCTGCAGCAGAAAGTCATCCCTCACTGGAGCCTGGGGATGCTCCTGGCCGGGCATGAATGTCTCAGGAGCTGCTGGCCCGCCTTGAGATGTTCCAGAGAGTGTTGCTGAGTCAGCACTTTAAGGGCTCTACATCCCTTGCTGCTCTGGGGCTTCACAGGGCTCCTCCACCCAAACTCCCACAGGCAGCGCAGGAGCAGCCCTGGATCACCATGGAACATCCCTGGTCCTCCCTTCCCTCCCTCCCTCCCTCCCTCCCTACCCCTTGGCTCCCAACCTCCAGGTCCCACTCCCAGCCTGAGGTCAGCCAGGGCTGTGAGCACCAGCCTGTGCCCATCCAAGCCAACCCATCCTGTCCCATTTGGGGCCTGGCATGTGTGGGGCTGGAGCTGCCCTGGACATGTCCTGCTGCCCCCAAGCAGGGAAGGTCTCCACCCTCCCCACAACAACAGGGAGAAGCAAACCCTGGCCCCAGCCCCAGGTGGGGAGAGAGCCAGAGAAGGGCTGGGGGTGCTCCCAGGGTTTCGGGGAAAGAGGCTGGATCCTCATGGCTGATTCCTCCCTGTAGGAGCCCAGAATCTGGGAGATAGCGGAGGGGCCAAAACTTGCTGCCTCTCCACACTGCACAGCCAAAGCCAGGTGTGCATGAACCCAAAATGTGCAAGGTTCACCCCAAACAGTGTTTCTGTAAGACAGAGGCAGGCAGGGAACACACAACCTCCCCACACACACCCTGTGAGCTTCCCCAACAAGGGCAAGGGGCCTCTCACAGCTCCACAGGCAGTGAATGGACTTCAGCGTCTTCACAAGGAACCAGAGAGAGAATTCTGGGGAGGGGGAGGGAGGAGGGGATGGAAAAGTGCTGAGCCAGCAGGAAACCTGCAGTGGAAGGCTCTGAGTCAGCCCCAAGCATTGTTTCACTGAAATCAGCCTCCCCAGCCTCCACAGAGCTCCAGATTCCTGGGAGACAAGGCAGAGGGTCTCTGCCCTCCCACGAGAGCTGGAGAGGGACTTTGGACAAGGGGCTGGAGTGATGGGACAAGGAGGAATTGCTTCCCACTGTCAGAGGGCAGGATTAGATGGGATACTGGGAAGAAATTCCCTGTGAGGGTGATGAGGCCCTGGCACAGGTTGCCCAGAGAAGCTGTGGCTGCCCCATCCCTGGAAGTGTCCAACGCAAGGTTGGATGGGGCCTGGAGCAACCTGGGACAGTAGAAGGTGTCCCTGCCCATGGCAGGGGGTGGATCGAGGTGAACTTTAAGGTCCCTTCCCAACCCAAAGCATTCTGAGATTCTGATTCTATGGAACTAAGGCCCTCTGAGAGCCTACACAGGAGAGGAGGAAGCTGGGCCTTGGAATAAGGCTGGATATGGGAGCAAGGCTGGTCCCTGGCACCAGGAGAGGGCAGGGCAGGGCTGAGCCCAGCGCACGGTTCCCAGTGGGTGCTTCACTGCTGCAGAGGGTGAGTTGATCCTGTGCATCAGCTGGATCCACCGACCTTCCTGTTGGAGGCAGGGTATGATGGGGAAGAGGTTTTTTCCTAAAAACACCTCGGCACAGGAACTGATTGATTCAAATCGAAAGGCAAACATCTGAGGGAACATTCCAGGGAGGTTACAGCAGCTCCTGAGCCGCACACGATGACTCCACGTCCCAGGGGCTGCTGTTTCCTGACAGAGGATCAGGATCGTGTGGCCAACACATGTTTGGAATCCTCAGCTGCTGGAGCCAGTGCCAGGCTGGGCTTTGCTTAAAGGAGCAGCCACCGGGAGCTGAGACCTGGCTCTGGGGCTTCCCCAGGGAGGGATGTCTTACAGTGACCCAGCTCAGGGGGGTCCAGCCTTGGCCAACCCACAGACATTCCATAAAACATGGAAAATAACATAAATGGCACATTCCACCCTCCTGCCTGAAGCAAACTGAAGTGAATCCAAGGGACAGGCTGGGAAATCCCAGAGATACAATTCCCATCTCCATGCCAGTATCCCCTGCTGGGTTTCCCCCATCCCAAGTCCCTCACTGATGCCACTGGGAGACTCCAACAAACCCCTCTCCCGCTCCCCTGCACTTGCTCTGCACCACAGAGTGCTGAGGAAACAGATTTCCAGGCTCCACTGACCCAGCTCTCCCTGTGCACAGACCAGGAAACATTAGAAGTGAAAAACAACTCCTCAGCCAGGACCAAGTCATTTTTTTCCCTGGCTCCCACCCAGTTTTCTCTGCACAGTTCCAGTTCTGGTCCTGCCCTGACTCACAGACAAATCTCCCTTCTCCAAGGCCCGGAGAGCAGCTCCAAGCTCCAGGTTCTGGTCGCTCCTGGCTTCCCTTTTCTCCTTGGTAGAGCCCAGCTGTGCCCCTGCTACATCTGATGGAGCAGCACAGGGATCAGCAGTCCCAAGTTGCTTCAGAACATACACCCATATCCCACATTGCAAACCACAGAATCATGGGATGATTTGGGTTGGAAGGAATCCTAAAATTCATCTCCTTCCAACACCCTGCCATGGGCAGGAACACCTTCCTCCAGACCAGGTTGGAAAGTAGTTTGTTTACCAGATGGGCCTTTTCCAGCTCTTCCCTCTCCACCCAATTCTGCAGGTCCTCAGCCTTTTTCATGAGAACAACCAGGAGCGTTGATTTGTCATCAGGTTGTTCAGGCATAATTAGTCATCTCCCCCCAGACTCAGAGTCCTCCCCAAACTCCACGGAAGGCATCTCACCTGGGGAAGCAGCTCTTGCCAGGGCAGGGATGGTGCCACAATGGAGCAGCAATGGGCTCTGGGCACCGGGTGCACGCTGAGCTGGCAGAGAGGGGGGAAAAAAAACACTCATGGGCTTCGCAGAGGCTTTGGGGTGGAAGATCCCCTGGTCTCAGGAGCATCCAGAGTGATGAAACGTGAGGTGGAATGGTCAGGGTTTCCCCAAGGAGTCCAGCAGCCCCTTCCTGCTGGAAAAGCAGAGGTGGTAGTGGTGAGAGGCCAGCAAGCAGCCCCAGCTGAGAGGCTTTGGCTGGTAATAAATCAATCCTTCAGCCCTCCAGCATCCCTCTCCATGTCTCCTGGAGGAGACACTGGGTCCCCCCTCCTCCTCCCTGCTCCTGCAGCTTTGATCTGAGCGAGGTTCCAGTGCAGCTCAACAGGGGACAGGGAACAGGGGAGTGCAGGTCCCAAATTACAGCAATGTGGCTTTTTTGTTTAAAGAGCAAGAGGCAAAACCCAGAACATGCCAAGGAAACCACCAACCTCCTGCTCATCCTCTGCCTTTGCCCATCACAGCCACTGGAGATATTCAGAGGCACTGGAGACACAGGTCCAACAGCTGATTAGATCCATGATCCACAAGCATGTGTGCAACCTGTCCAAAGGCTTTTACAACAGCAATACAAGCTGATAAAGCGACTAATTGCTCCCTTTCCCGCATCTGGGAGGTCATTAGGGCAGGTCACAGGGCCATGCATGGAGTCAGGGACGCCCAGGGGCCACCAAGAGCAGCTGCTGCCACAACCATAGCCTGGAGTGCCTGGCGAAGGAGACAGAAAGGGGCCCAGAGTCACTCTTTCCACGGCCTCGCCCTGTTCCCTGGGCCCCGCTGCCCCCCGAGCCGCAGCCCCGGGGCCACCGTCGGTCCCGGTGTCACCGCTCGGTCCCCGCGGAGGCCCCGCCCCTCCGATCACAGACCCCGCCCCATACACGCCCCGCCCAACCAATCGGCCCCGCCCCGGCCCCGCCCCCGCCTGTCGCCGCCGCCGCCGCTCGGTGCCCGGGACAGCGGGACCGGGACAGCGGGACCGGGACAGCGGGACAGCGGGACCGGGCCGGGCCATGGCCCCGCACCCGCCCAGCGCCGGGCACTACCTGCGCTCCGACAGCGGCGGCTCGGAGGCGCCTATGCTG
>JAYRBT010000156.1:19105971-19141643 GCA_036023395.1 Myiotriccus ornatus
GCCCCGGCTCTGCCCTTGGGAATGACGGAGCTGTACACAAGGAAAGTGCTGAGCCAGCTCGATCCACGGGCTCACGGGCCTCGTGCACCACAGACACGCAGTTTTCCCCTTTATTTCCCCGACGAGACAAGCTGGAGGCACCAGGAAAAGATAATTCCACTTTTAAAGAAAATTCCGCTTTTTTTGTCCCGTTCAAACCCCAGCTCTTGGATGGAGTCCTGGAATCACAGACTGGTTTGAGTTGGGACCTTAAAGACCAGCTGGTTCCAAGCCCCTGCCACGGGCAGGGAGGCTCCAAGTCACCTCTCCCCCCTCCCATCCTGCATCCAACAGCTGAGCACAGCCAGCCCTCAACCCCAGGAGACTCCCAAATATCGTGTGTCATAAAGAGGATATGGTAACCCCCTCCAGGCCCCTTCCTCCTGGGTTACTCATCTCCAGCTCTGACCTGCATCCACAGCTGTCTGCTGAAGGGAATCCCAGGGCTCCTCCTGGAGTAAAGAGCAAGAACTGGACAGGGCAAAACACTTCTCAGGACCTGGAAGTGCCCCAGGGAAGGGGGTTCTCGGTTTCTCTGCTGCACAGAGGTTTTGATGAATCCCAGACTGGTTTGGGATGGAAGGACCCTGAAGCTCATCTCATTCCACCCCCTGCCATGGGCAGGGACACCTTCCACTAGCTCAGGTTGCTCCAAGCCCCGTCCAACCTGGCCTTGGACACTCCCATTTCCACCTTGCTCACACGTTCCAGACCTTCAGCCACTAAAGCAGGAAAATTATCAGTTTCCACATTCAAAGGATCTGCCCAGCAGGAGGCACGGAAAGGCCTTGGACTGTTGGGACGTTCCCATTCTACTCTCCCATTGGCACCACATTTAGTTTGGCATTGAGAGGACTCGAAATCCCACCCACAAAAAGGACGGAGCCTCCCCAAAGCCCCGGCCTACCGGGCTTTCCCTGCCTTTCCCAAACTCTCACCTTCCCAGGCAGGAGCTTCTCAGGACACCTCTCCCACTAAAAAAACAATCCAGGGGACAGGCACACCGATGGCTGTCGCAGAGTGAGGAGCTGCAGGGCAGGTGTTTCCTGCCCCGAGCCCGCGTTCCCAGATGGCAGAGCAGCTGCTGTCGCCACCAACACTGTGCTCCCTGCCCTCTGCTTCCCCAGGAGCAGCTGGAATGACCCACCGGTACAATCCCATCCCATCCCAGCTGGGATGTTCCATCTGGGATGACTCTCCAGCCAGCTGGATGCTTTAGACTGCACACAGATTTCCTTTCTGGCACCTCCAGCTCTCACCTTCGCACTGGGCTGCTGAAGCCTTTCCACTGGCAAAGGAATCCGCTCGTGGATCATGGATCTAATTGAAGCAGGGACTGTATTTTTCAAGCTGGAGCCCTCCTACATGTGATAAGGTAAAGAGGAAAGTGGAAAAGCTTTGTCTTTCTGGTATTCCAAGTGTGCCACAGGCAAGAGAAGCCAGCATGTGCAGTACAGGCATCCCTGGGAAGGAGGCCCCAGAGGAGTGGGAGAAGGCAGGTTCCTCCCTGGACTCAGCCCCGGATCCCCAGAGCATCCACCTGCCCTGTAAGTGGAACAACAACAGGCATTTAAAGGCAAAGCTGCTGCTGGCCCGGGCTGAAGCAGCACACAAAGCATTCCAACCATCTCCTGCTGCACAAAACCACCACAAAACAGGCCAGGCATTTATTTTCCAAGCAGAAGGAATGGGATCTCGAGCTGAGGCAGCTTTGAGCTGTACAAGGATTCCAACATCGCCACGGCGCTGCCGGCTGGAAGCAGCAGCAGCAGGGACAGGCTGCTGGATGGCTTTGGAAGATAAAGAATCTGGCTTTTGCTCCATGGAAAGATGAGGAATTTGTTTGCATTTTAGAGAGTCTGAGGTGTACCCAACTTCCAGCCACGTCCAGCCAGGAGTCCCCACTCCCCACAGAACAGGTTTGTCACGGAGTGTGAAACAACCACGGCCACGACGAACAGCACCAGCCCCCCCAGCATCCATAAACCTCCCCACTTCCAGGGAATGGGCACAGTTTAAATAACAGGAAAGTCATTTGGTCAGCTCTGGGACAAGGATTGAGGAGCACAGAGGGACATGGTGGACCAGGCTGGGAGGGGTTTATTGCATAGTTGTTGGCCAAAGGAGACCTGGAGCAGCGCCGCAGGGAAGTGGTCGTGTTGGGAGTTCTCCAGCTGGGATCTGGCGTGGGAAGGGAGCAGGGAACAGCACACACATCCCTGTGGACATGCACACACATCCCTGTGGACATTCTGGGTGCGGGGCTCTCTGGTGGGACAGGTGGTGAGGAGGAGGAGGTCACCTGTGCAATGTCCAACACCATCAGGGTTTTTGGGAAAGGGCAGGAACATCAGGCTCAACCTCTGGGATTTTCATGACATGCTTAAGGGAAATCAAGGAGACTGAATCCTTGGGCATGGATCTGTAAAAGGGATCAGGAGGGGAACATATCTGTGAACTCCTTCTGCCTCCTCCTTGGGGCTCTCCTGGCAAGGCAGCGGCAGAGTAATTAATACATTCACTAATTAATCAAAACCAGCTTCTTCCCAATCAGAAACTGGGCCCAATTTTAAGGGGGAGGGTTGGTCTGTGGTTTGTTTTTTTTTTCCTTTCTTTCAGCCAAGCAGCCTCAGCTGGCCGATTTTTAATTTTCCCTCCTTTATTTTGGCTTTACCAGGTTCTAATTTTTCCCAAGTGGCTAACTGAGAATACATCACCCTGAGTACAGCCATGTCCTTCTGCCACCACCTGAACACTGTGCAAGATCATCCTGCTCCTTCCACACCTCTGGAGGTGCAAAAACACCTTGTTTTTCCCTCCCCAGGTTAGTAACAACAGTTCCAATGAAAGAAGAGGAGGAAATACAATTCTCTAACATTTTGCTTTTACTCCTTCATGGAATCTTCCCAATGCAACTTCACAAAAGCAACGTAAATAAAGTCTATTTTTCTTCTAAAAAGAAGATCCTGTTCCACAGATTCCGTAGTGCAATTGGTTATCTGGTAGAAAAAAAAAAAAATATCTTCTTCGGCTCCATGGAGGAAAACTCTGGAAACAGTTCCATGGTCTCAATAAAAATAGGAAAGTCTATCCAGGATGGGCTAGAAAGTTCCATGTGTGTGGACACACAGTTCCTACAGTCTGCCTCTAGTTGAAGAGGATGGACTCTGGGTCCTGGTTGGCCATCTGTGCAATGTGCTTTAGTACATCCTTTTTGGTGATGATCCCCAGCAGCTTCCTGGAAAATGAAACATGTTTTTAATGCACTGACACCCCCAGAAGGGTCCCTGGCAGGACTATTTGAGGCCCTTGCAGGGGCTGAAGAACCTTTTGGGATCTGAAGAGCCAAAGACCCCAAACCCAATTCCTGAAGGGGCGTGACAAGGACACTGAGTGCCACATCCAGTCCCTCCTAGGACACCTCCAGGGAGGGGGACTCCACCACCTCCCTGGGCAGTTCCAGTGTTTTACAACTCTTTCCATGAAGAAATTCTTCCTGATATCCAACCTGAACCTGCCCTGGCACAGCTGGAGGCCACTTCCTCTTGTCCTGTCAAGAGCCTGACCCCCACATTGCTACAAGGTCTTTAAATAAATAAATAATCATTAACTTCTTAACTTCTTCTCTAAAAAGACCCACTTCAGTGTGAGGTGCTGGTCTTTAAAGTCCAGCTCTTGGCAGCTGGGCCTCAAAAAGATGCCCAAAGACAAGCCAGGAATGAGGGAGCTGGGAAGAACATCCGTGCAGAGCACACAGAGCAGTGGGCTGGCAGTGGCTGGTCCAAAGGCTGGTCCAAAGGGAGAAAATTCCTGCCGGTGCCATGCTCCAGGAATGGATCACTCAGTTTGCTCTCATCCTTCCCCTCCTCAAACGACTCTTATCAGCACCAAAGCAAATTCCAGGATGCACATGGACAGATTTGGGAAGAGGTCTGAGCCCATCAGCTGCAGAGACCCATTAGCACAGAAGCTGGGCCTTACAGCCCTTATCTTCCTGCTCCAGCTGGAACTGGGCTGTCACAATTCCCTTCTTCCAGGCAAAAACTGCTCCAGCATCCAGCATGGATGCCCATGGATGTCCCCTCTGCCCCTTGAGAGCAGGGGAGGCTCTGACCCAGGGACCCCAGGGCTCTTACCCGTTGTGAGTGACCAGGCACTGGCGCAATCCCAGCTTGCGGAAAATATCCACGACAATTTCCATGGGCGTTTCATCCGTCACTGTGAAGGGACTGAGGTCCAGGATGCTCCTGAGTTTCAGCACAGAGGGGGAGCTCGGAGGCAGTGGGGGACAGTAGTCAGTGAAACAAATAATTGAAGTGCTCACAATCCCGTCCTGCTTCTTCCGGGCGTTTTCTGGAAGAAGAAATATTTGATTAAATATCAGCCCTCCTTTCCTTTTCTAAATGGAAGAACATTCCCTTTCCTCTGCCCACACTGGATGTCCTTAGAAGTCCATTCTTCCTTTCACCTGAGCTGTTCCTTCCCCCAGTGAGGCGGGAGTATGTTTCCAGCCTTTCTTCTAGTGGAATCATGGAGTCAATAAGGTTGGAAAAGACCTTTTAAGATCATCAAGTCTAACCATCAACACAGCACCACCACGTTTACCACTAACCATGTCCTCAAGTGGCACATCCACACACTTTCTGAACACTTCCAGGGATGGGGACACCGCCTGGGCAGCCTGTGCCAGTGCTGGACAACCCTTTCCACTGAAAAACTTTCCCCAGTATCCCAAACCTAAACCTCCCCTGGCACAACTTCACGTCGTTTCCTCTCCTCCTGTCACTTGTTACCTGGGAGAAGAGGCAGCAGAACCTCCCAGGTCTCCAAAGCTCCACCCCAGGGGTGAGACCAGAACATGCTCTGTCCAAGGCCAAGGCTGCTGCACCTCAGTGTTGTGCTGTGGCCAGGTAAACAGAAGTTCTGGAGATCTTTAACTTCCCAGTTTTAAGAGGCAAAGATAAAATGCTTTGTACTTTTATAAGTCACCAATTCGGGTCCCATGCAGAGCAGTTAAAGGACTATTTTTAAGCACTTAACGACTGGCACAGGCTCCATGGAGGTCACTTGGGTCAGGAAAGGAAAACATGTCAAGCACTGGCCGTCCCTCAGACCTTCCCACTCGTGCACACACAGGTAACGTGGGTACCTGCCACACTGCAACTCAACAGCAGCATTCCAAGACTCCCTGGGAGCGGGCTGGCCTAGCAGCCCAAACACCAGGCTGGATATCTGGAATATTTGGGATATTTAACCACGAAAACCCAAATCCCTCCCTGTGGCTCACAGCCATCCATCACTGTGCCCAGCTCAGAGACAGGATTGCTCTTAGTGAATCCCTGGAGGTCCCAAGGAACACAAGGGCAGGAATTTGTGGTGGTACCATAGAGCTGCCTCACAGAAGGCAGGCAATGCACAGAATGTCACAGTGCACTTGCTCCTAGACATTTTGTTCCACACTGACATAAGCATTTGCCCAGGTACTGATTCAGGAGAGCAAGAGCAACAGTCACACACTCCAAAAACTGTATTGAATATCCTAAAACCAAGGCAGAAATCTCACCTGAAAAGAGAGAGGGAACATGTGGAGTTGATTTGCAGCCAAAGCAACTTAATTATAAAACCCCTCTGGCCCTGCCACAGACAAAGTAAGCTCAGGACCCACCTCCCTCAACCCACCTGGGCAGTGACCCAATGTACCTGGACCAACCAGACAGGTTTGAGACATGACCAGTACTCAAAGCTTCCCACATCCAGTCACCACAAAGCCAAGAAGGCTTTGCTCTTGCTGGAAAGGAGCACTTCACAACCATGCCTTAAAGTTCACAAACTTTAAGCAGAGCCACACTAATGGCACTGGACAACTCTACGAGGATCTGAAAGACATTGTAGCAAGGTGGAGGTCGGCCCTTTCTCCCAGGTAACAAGTGACAGGACAAGGGGACACAGCCTCAAGCTGCACCAGGGGGGTTGGACATCAGGAGGAATTTCTTCACAGGAAAGATTGTTAAACATTGGAAGGGTCTGCCATGGGAGGTGTCGGAGTCCCAGTCCCTGGAGGTGTTCAAGGAAAAACTGGATGTGGCACTCAGTGCTCTGGGCTGGGTGACAAGGTGGGGACTGGTCACAGGTTGGACGTGGAGGTCTTTTACAAGTGATTCTGGGATTCCATGACAAGCCACCCTGTCCTTCACATCCAATGCAAGCAGGAAGCACAGCCACGAGCACGAGGGGTGTCTGAACTCCTCAGGTTAAAGGCAGCTGCTATTTTAGGCCCCTGCCAGCAGCACTTTCCCTGTGTAGCGTCGCCTCTTACCAATTGAAATGATGAGGTCTCTCCTGAGCACGAAGCCCACCAGGCGCTGGGACGCCCGGGACACCACCACGGGGTAGCCGCTGTAGGTGGTTTTTGTGACGATGGTCTCCACGTCCTCCACGGTCATGCTGTCCTGGGTGATGACCGTCAGGGGAGGGTCGTTCTTGCGCGGCCTCATCACGTCCATGGCCCGCGTCTTGTGCGAGAACTCCTCCTTGGCCTCCAGGAAGGGGTACCCGTTGAGGCGGATGTGGGCGTCGTAAATCCCCTCCCGCCCGATGGCGTCGGCCACCCACTTGCTGGTCATGGCTGCTGCCATCAGGGGGACGATGTACTCCAGCCCCCCCGTGAGCTCGAACATGATGACCACCAGCGACACGGTCATTCGGGTCACCCCGCCTGCAGGCACAGCACAGGAAGGCAGACCACACAAACGGGTGATTTGGGGGATTTTCCACCTGCTCCCAGCTGTGTTTCACCCGCCCTCTGCCACCCAGGGAAGGGCTGGCACCAGCACAGGTGGTGCTGCTGGGCTCTGACGTGACTGGAACGCTCCATCCGTGGGATGGAGTGCAAGGTTTCTGCGTGGTTTTGTCTCGGCACATTTTAATTATGCTTTGGAGATTCAAGCACCAAAGCTACTCACAAACATTTTAGAGGAGTTTTGTTCCAATACCCAACACCTAAAGGAGCACTTCAGTACTGTCCAGTGGCAAACAGAACTGTAAAATGAAGCTGAACTGGATTTATGTTCCATATTTCTACTTATTTTCCAATTCCATGAGAACAATCCCAGAAGGCTGGAAGGAACCTTGAAGTCTGTCTTGTTCCAACCCCCTGATATGGGCAGGGACACCTTCCACTAGACCAGGTTGATCAGACAAGGTGTATCCCCCTTTAAAAAGGTCCAAGATGGGGTTTGGTAACATGTTTCTATTGTTCCTGAGAGTTTCTCCTGATAAAGTAGTGCCTTAAGAGTTACACATATTCTGTGGAGAAGAGGATCGGGAATTACAGGACTGGGAGGACTGGGAAGTGAAGTTGGATCACGTGCACCCAACCTCTCAAACTCAGCCCAGAGAAAGAAGTGTTACCAAAAAACACTTGAAAGCAGAATTGCATCATGAGACTTAAGGCCAGAACAGGAAGTAAAATTAATTAAAATATTTTACTTTAAAAATCCCACAGGAAAATATAAGTCCCTGGGCAGCCTCATCTGTCCTGACTCCCACCCCAGAGCTCCCCACCGGAGCCTGCCGTGTCCAGTGCCAGGTTGGGGCTGGCAAAAGAACACCAACAGGATGAGAAACACACAGCACTGGAGGCTCTGGGGGTGAATGGCCTGCCACAACTGCAGCTCCTCCACCACAGAGTCACTGAGCAGTAGAACAAGATGATCTTTAAGGTCCCTTCCAACCCAAACCATTCTGTGATCCCACGATTAAAGTTGAAAAAGACCTCTGAGATCACCCGAGTCCAACCTTTAACCCCCTTCAACGCCTCTTACCGTGGCCAGCCACGCCACAGCCCCCGGGCAGGCCCTGGGGAGCACTGTGCTTACCCAGACACGCTGCGGCGCCCACCATGGCGTAGAGGCCGGGGGTGATGCAGTCGGCCCCCTGGCTGCACCAGCCGCTGAAGATGGCCCAGTCGTGGTGGTAGAAGGCCAGCTGCTCCACGGCCACCCCGAGCAGCCGCCCTGCGATGGCCCCCACGGCCATGCTGGGGATGAAGAGGCCTGAGGGCACCTGTGGGAACAACGTGTGGGTGAGCGCCGGCGCCCCAAGGCTTCACGGATGAGGGATGGAACCCCCAAACGGACACAGTTAGAGGGTTTGCTGGAGTTGAAGTCACACAACTGCCGAGTTGGAAGCGATGCTTTAAAGGTCTTCTATAGTCCAACCCCCGTGCAATGAGCAGGGACACAAAAACTGTCAAGGATCAGGGAATCCTGGAGTGGTTTGGGTTGGAAGGGACCTTAAAGCTCATCGAGTTCCACCCCCTGCCACAGGCAGGAACACCTTCCACTAGACCAGGTTATACTCCAAGCCCTGTCCCCTCTGCCCTTCCTGCACCCTCGTGCTCCAAGTTCTCTGCAAGAGAGTCTGAATTTTCTCCTTTCAGACCAGGAGAACCAGCCACAAAATTGATTAGTGTGGAACAGAACAAGCTCTTCTCAGAAGAGATCATAACCAACCTTCACCCTCAAGCCCCTAACTCCACGCCTTTCCAACCACACCACCACATGTTTACTGCAGGCATGGGATTTTCCCACTCTCTTCCTTCACACACTGGGAGTGGAATCATCCTTCTTCCCTGCCATAAATTCAAACTCCACCGTGACAGGGAATTAGCACACACAGCACAAGTGACACCCAGCAAAGCCACTGCCAGCACGTTTCAGCTCTGTTGTGCTGTACCAGGACTCTGGAAGCACCTGTTATTTGAAGTTAGGGAATTCCCTCCCTCCCTTTTTGTCTCCACAGTGGCCATACAGCTTTGTCACACCTAGTCTGTCTCTCTTACAGACTCAGTGGCTGCCTTGGAATGCCAGTGACCACCTCAGGGCAACAACTATACCAAACCTCTGTGGTGGGGTCACCTTTCTGGACAGACCCTTGAGGAGTGGAGGAAAGGGGTGATACTCATCTCCACCACGTGAACCCCACTGCAGGAATGCTCAGACCTGGGCACTACAACTGCAGCTCCAGAGGCTGCACCAAATGAGTTCCAATCCATCTGAGCAAGGAACAGCTATGATTAGGCATTTACAAATTAAGGTATCGACTGCTTTGCAGTTAGCTGTTGCATCTGTACCACATATATATCGAAAAGGCTTGAAGCAGGACAATTGTGTGTCTGGAAAACAGGATGTGGAGCCCTGAGACACCAATTTTGTGACTGCACTTGGTGCACACACTCAGGATGAAAGGTTTCTAGTGCCCTCCGGTACAAGGGGCAGGACCAATAACTGCAGCCTGTCACCTTACAGCAGAGTTCAGGGGGGAAACACATCCAGTTAGGGAGGAAATTATACTTTAAGACCAGGAGTCCCTTACAGGCAAGCCTCACCTTCATGCCAAAGGTAAAGATGGTGATGAAGACCTTCATGATGAGGGCCAGAGCCAGCTGCCACATGGCCGTGTACACGCCCGGGCCGGCGGCGCGGTCCGGCAGGTCGTCCCCCTTGGTGCTGTTGAAATCATTCACGTACTCGCAGAGCTTGGACGAGTCCAAAATCCCACAGTCGTTGAAGAGCTCCGAAATGAGCTCGCTGGTGCTCATCCTGGTGTACTCGTTGGGGAAGGCCAGGATGGCTGTGATGGCCGTGACCACAAACACCTCCAGCACGGGGTATTTGCCCAGCCGGGTCGTCTTGCGCCGCCGGCACCAGGCGATGTTGCTGCGAATGAAGAAAGCTCCCCAGAGTCCACCAAATATTCCCAACAGGATGAAGGGCACCAGCTCCAGCAGGTGCCATGGCATGTGAAACTCCACGTAGAAGAGAACGAGGCGGCTGTTCCCAAAGGGGTTGATGGAGCGCAGGGTGAAGGCAGCGACCAGCGCGGCGAAGAAGGAGCGCCACAGTGTCTTGAGAGGGAAGTAGTAACTCACCTAAAGGCAACAACAAAGCAGATTTGGTCACTTCAACACTTGTCACTACCCCACCGCAGGAAGTAGAACCAGGGCAGAGATCCATCTCTGCTGGCTCATTCCCTCCTCTCCAGCCAAGCATCCCAGGCTTGATTTGGAGCTCCCGATCAACAGGGGTTTGCAATGAGTGGGATGGGCCCCAGCGTCCCCACTTCCACTGCAGCAAGTGCCCTCTGTGATCCCTGAAGCGACTCAATTGGATAATAAAAGGTGTTACACATCAGCCATGAGCTGATTCTGGAGAACTGTGTGGCTCTGCAAGGTCCAAAGTGCCAAACAGCAGCACTTGCTATCTCTGCCACCACAACTGCTGCTCAGCTGAGCACATCCATCCCAGCCCTCCTCTGAAAGCCATCATGGCCCTCCCCTGAGCTAAGCCTTGAGGCAAGCAGTGATGATCCTTTCACACCTGAGATCAAGAGATCAAGGATTAGAAGCTCCTTGGGAAGAAAAGGAGGCTGATAAGCCAGAGAAGTTTGTTCCCCAGTACCCTGGGACAGAGCTCTCAGGAGACTGGACAAGAGGAAATGGCCTCAAGCTGTGCCAGGGGAGGTTCAGGTTGGACAACAGGAGGAATTTCTTCACTGAAAGGGTTGTTGAACATTGGAAGGGGCTGCCCAAGGAGGTGGTGGAGTCCTCATCCCTGGAGGGATGGATACGGCACTCAGTGCTCTGGTCTGGTTGACAAGGTGGGGATCAGTCACAGGTTGAACTTGATGATCTTGGAGGTCTTTTCTAATCTCAGTGATTCTGTGATTCTACATGGAAAACACAGCTGTGGCTGTGAGCAGTCAGTAATGTTGATCACAGACAGACCAGGGGAAACCAACCAGTTTATGGCAAAGTTATGGACAGACATTGTCCAAAATTAACCCTCCAGCACTCATAAGAATTACCTGAACCCCCAGCTAGTGTTTAGGCTGGCCTTGTACATACAGTATTCCAGAGGCTCTGCTCTCCACAGCCCGGTAGGCAGGAGTGGGCTGTGTTTTTAACCCAGTAGGGCCAGTTCTGCACTAAAGCAACTCAAGAGCCAAGGTTACCTCTTCCAGGCTGAAGAGCACTCCTCCGATGGGCGCACCAAAAGCCACCGACACGCCGGCGGCAGCGGCTGCTGACAGAACCTGAGGGAGGGACAAAGGTAGTCAGACTTCTCAGCCCTCCCAACCACCCCCCTTCTCCTGTTTGCCTTCACTTAGATTTGTACATGTTTATCTCCAGCCAGTGCACGGTCAGCCGGGTCTGACCTGCCTTAAGGCAGCAGGGAAAAGGTGCAGTGAGCCAGTTCCCGAGGGAGAAGTAGCTCCAAAAACATCAGTGTTAGCATTTCACCAGTCCCAGCCCCAAATGAGTAGAAGTGGCATCACTGGCACCTTCCTTTTCTGTTTCAGCTGATGTCACCTCAGATAAAGCTTAAGGACAATACAATAGCAGTAATTTCACCCCACAGAACACCCTAAGTTTTCCTGTCTCACATTCCCCCTGTGTCTCAGCAGGGTGTGACATAAGTGGAGGTGCTGTGGAACCCCCCAAACCTTGCCAGCCCACCCAGTGGGTTCTGCCAGGTTTGGTTCAGCAGAAGGTACATTGGCACACGGAGAACATGCCACAGCAGAGCAATTTACCCCCAGGGGGGCAGCCCCAGAGCCACGACCTCCCCAGCCCGGTGGCTCCATGTACCTCTCTGCGCTTGGCTTCGTTCTTGCGGTACTTGGTGAAGAGATGGCACAGGATGTTCCCACAGCAGCAGGCAACGTGGACCAGGGGCCCCTCCTTGCCCAGGCTCAGCCCCGAGGACACGGCCAGCACGAGGGTGATGGTTTTGATGACCAGCGTCCACTTGCCCAGGTAGCCTCTAATGATGAAACCACTTAAGATAGTTTTGATCTGGAAGTCAAGCACACAAAGCTCTACAGGCTTTCATTCAAGCCCTGGTCAGAGCTCCTGATTTACTGGGCGTTCCCAACCCTGCCCTTCCCTAGAGGTTTCAGAGTGCCCCCTGAGTTATCAAAAGTAACTCAGAGTCTGTAAAAATATCCCTTCATGTAAAGGCAGAACCAGCCATCTGAGTCCTTCCTTCAGAGCCCCTATCCTGAACCACCCAAGCAGTACCTCCTGCAGGAAATGCCAAAACACCCTAATTTTTGAAGGGACTGCACAGAGATTTTAGTACTAGACATGTTTCAGGAACAATTGGAAAAACACCCATATATTAAACCACCACCTAAAGTAGAAGAACTTATTCCATAGCAGGTTGTGTGTAAGTTTTGGATGGTGGATCCCCTACCCCCCCTGAAAAACAAGCCGCTCTCATTCTCACTCACCTCTGGGATCCCTGAGCCACAGGCATAAGGAGCAAACCCCTTCACAAGTAGCACAGCAAGGAGGGAGAACATCAAGGCCCAGACAACGTACATGAAGTAGTTGAGAATATACGCAAATGCCCCCTGGAAAAACATGGAGAAAAATGCCCAAATTAGATCATTTCAAGTGAGCACAGGGAAACAGCAGGTCATCTCACAGAGTTATCAGCCAAAAATGGAGAGAGCTACCCTAAGCCTGAGGATTCAAGGGTGAGGTACACGTGCTGGGTTATGGGGATGAATCCATCCCACCTCCACAAGCCATTCATTAAACAGCAAACAAGGTACAGGAGTAGAATCATGGAATTGTTTAGGCTGGAAAAGACCTCAAATTCAGCCTCAGCTTGGAAGTGGCTCAGTGTTGTCCCAGTCAAGCAGCTGCTCCACTGCACAGAGCTGCCCCAAACACAGGACTGGAGCCCGTGATGTTTCCCCAAAACGTTCATGGGCAAAATACCCTCCAAGTACCATGTCTTGGACACACAACTAACACACTGCACCTCTAAACATGGCAGTGTTTTGCTTCCCCACAACCCCTCTGAGGACAACACATCAATAACTTGTTGACACCCTTGGAAGACCCCAACGATGAGTGTTAAACCACTGAACCACCCAGAGCTTGGACTTGTTGCATCTACACCCAGATCACTCCCTGGGATGATACAGGCTGGGTAACTGGGGAATCCAGCAGCAAAAGCAGCTGCAGTCACCTCTCCATAGCCGAGGATGAGCTGGGACCAGCTCTTCCACTCGGGACACTTGTCTCTGTCGGTGAAGGTGGTGTTGGATTTCCAGCAGCAGTGCTCGTGGTTGAACCAGAACCCTGCCAAGCACACTCCTTCCTTCAGATCTGTCATCCAGTGGGCAGAGATGTCGATCAGCCCTGCCAAGGAGCCTGGTTTAAAGGAAAAAAAAAAAAAAAAACAGAAGAGTTTAATAATCACCTTGTGCACACTCAAACACCTGAAGGTCACAGTCTGCCCCAGTAATTCCTGACTCACCCTCCAACACATAGAGCAACACTGGTATTTCTGCCTACAATTCACTTTGATTCTGTGGAGAGCTAATGGGGCAGATCTGCTTGATTTTGAATAATTTCACTATAATTGAAAAGAGCAGGTGAGGGAGCAGCATGGCTGATATTTCAAAAGCTGACTGTGTTCCACCCTGCATCCCCAGCAATTAATTCTTCCCAATGACACTGAAAAACTGTTTATTAAACATAGCACAGCAGCATTCCTGGAGGACTCAGACAAAATGTGTCACCAGAATCCAGGAGCTGCACCAACACCGCCGACACTGTGACAGGAATAACTCTGAATTTGGAAAAAAACACTTCCAATCCCAATTTAGAAGAAGAAAAATAAAGGGGGGAGGGGGAAGTTACAACTGTGCCAAGTGAAACAACGCCAGCAGAGCTAGCACAGAAGTTAATTTGAATTTTAAAGAGGAATCTTCAAGCAATTTCTATTAATAACTTCTGTGATCCCAGAAGATCAGTGGGATCAGCTCTGCTCTCACCCAAACCCCCAGACCAAAGCAGAGGCCAGGAACAGCGACCTCTATCCATAGGAGCAAGTGGCAGCACAAGCTTCAGGGGCTGCAATCAACATTCAGCAAATCCACCAGTTAATGACAAACTGGCCAGCAGCCTTCCTTGGTAAATATTAACAGGAGATTTCACTTCATCTCTCGTGACAGATGCTTCCTATCGGGAAGATCTGTATCCAAGTGATTTACTCCCGCTGCCCTAGGGCCAAAGTTTGCTTCTAAGTCATTTAAGAGGTCTCAGCCAGTCAACCTCTGAAAGAAGATGACTTCCAAAAAACATCTTTTCTTTTTATATCCATGTAAAGTGGGAAAAAAAAACCAACCAAAAAAGAAGTAACTCTTGCTGGCAGTCCTTGGCATTAACCTCTGCAGTGCCCCCGAGGAATGTTCGTACACAAAGCACAGCACTCTTCTCCAGCCCAGCATTTCCATCAGCTCTGCTTTAATCAACATTTTTTTATTTGTTTCCGAGCTCTGTACCAGCAGCAGACCCAGAGCAGTGTCCAGGACAGCTCTCAGCCTCAGTTTTTTACTTTGTTTTTGCACAAACGGGGCCCCAAAACACTTAAAAATAAATCTCTGTGAACTACAATGCAGCGGCAGAGCCCTTGGTGTCAGCATCAGTCCTCAGTCCAGGGACAAATCCTGCTCCAGGGACCTCCCAGGGCTTGTGGAGGACTTGATCCCAATGCTGTAAGTGCAGGAATTAGTTTTCCCTGGAGGTTTGCTCTTACCTGCCAACAGCCCAATGAAGAGCATCAACAACCAGCCAGAGAAGGCATCGCTCACGCTGTGCAGCAGCGCCCAGGTGGACTCTTTGCTTCTGTTGGTGATCTGGGAGAGGGTTTTCAAAAGGAAACAAAAATCCATGAGGACACTGACCCACTGTGGTGTAAATGCTCTAAGAACTACTTGGTGACACTGCCACTCTACTCTGGGGAGGTGGGGGGAGAGAAAAAGCATCAGACAGCAGCTGCTCCTACAGCTGGGGCAGTAAATGCAGCTCTGGTTGGGAGGTGTAGGAGAATCGATCAAGGATTGTGGAACCCCAGAATGATTTGAGGGCAAAGGAACCTTAAAGATCACCCAGTTCCAACACCCACCATGGGCAGGGACACCTTCCTTATCCCAGGTTGCTCCAAGCCCCATCCAACCTGGCCTTGGACACTTCCAGGGATGGGGCAGCCACAGCATCTCTGTGCCAGGGCCTCAAGGATATGGACATAAGGGGGTCACAGGTTTAATGCCAGCACAGAGGAAGGGTCAGGCTGGCAAGAAGGCAATGGTGGCACTGGGAAGTGGGACTCAGCCCCATCCCAGATGCCCCAGGCTGAGCTGGGGCCTGTCAGTCTCACTGCTCCTGACAGGCAGACAAAGGAGGACAGAACAGCCATTGTGTGCCCCGGGTACCCAGCTGCCTCTCCCAAGGGAAACATTCCAGCTCACCACTATTATTCCCAGATAAAAAGGCACATTGATGCACACAACTAATACCCACTAAATGAGGAGTAAATGCAAGAGGAATCCTTTCTGCCTGGATGGGCGTCCATTGGGTTTTTCCAAATGCCACACTGATCCCTGTGACGGAATCCAGGAGGGCTTGGGGTGGCTGCCAAAACTACTTCCTTTAGATTTCTTTCCACTGGACAAACCCCACACTTCTTTGGCCAGCCCTAACTTCTGACTTGACCTGATTTGATCTTTCCTATGAAGACAGGCTGGGGTTGTCCAGTCTGAAGAACAAAAGGCTCCAGGGAGACCTTAAGAGTCCCATGCAGGGCTTAAAGGGGCTCCAGGAGAACTGGAAAGGAACTTTGGACAAGGGCCTGGAGTCACAGGACAAGGGGGAATGGCTTCCCACTGCCAGAGGGCAGGGTTAGATGGGATATTGGGAAGGAATTCCTGGCTGTGAGGGTGGGGAGGCCCTGGCACAGGTTGCCCAGAGAAGCTGTGGCTGCCCCTGGATCCCTGGAAGTGTCCAAGGCCAGGCTGGATGGGGCCTGGAGCAATCTGGGCTAGTGGAAAGTGTCCCTGTCCATGGCAGGGGGATGGAACTGTATGGATGGAACTTTAAAGTCCTTCCAACCCAAACCATTCCATGATTCTCTGAGCTCTGCAGACAGGAAACTGTCCCACGCTGATGGGCCCACCTTTGTACCCACACCTGTGACCAGGGTTTGGGGTTTGGACTCTTAACCCAGTGACAGGACCAGTTTTGGGGCAGGAGGCAGTAGAGACATGGAGCCCCTTGGCTGGGTCTGTACTCCCTCAAATTTGGGGGCATTACACTGTATTTCTTGTATTTATTCACACCTCAAGCAGGGTCTGTGCTCTGTTTGGGTCCTGTTAGCAAAGACACAAGTTGTTTTGTGAGACCCAGGGGAAAAAAATAAAGAATCGAAGAATATTTTGGGAAACAAATAGACAAGTTGAGTTCAATCATCACCCTCCAAGAGTGCTGCCAGCGAGGCAGGAGCAGACTGAGGACATGGGTACTTCATTTAAAGTCCCCCTTGCCTTCTGAGCAAATTCCCTTAATTGCACAATGGAGAAGGGATTCTTGAAGAATTCTGGAAGAATTCCAACAGAAAGAGTATCTTTCACCTTTGCTGTTGTGAAAGCAGAAAAACAGGCTGGTTTGCCTATCTGAACGCACATTTTAAATAGATAAAAGCCTTCAGAAGAGAAGTAGCAACTGATAAACTGCAACACATGGGACTTAGGGCTCCTTTGCCTCTAACTAAAGCTCTCACCTCCCATCCTAAGGGTAACCCCTTCATCCCAGGTGTCTCCAGGAAGTGCCTCCCTACCCCAGCAATCAGAACCAAGATTAACAAAGTTAATTATCCTGCCCTCAGTGCCGGTGAGAAGGAGTAGGAATTTTTACCTCCCTGTGCCTGTCCCGGTCCCTGGATTTCTCTCGCACCCAGTCTATAGTGTTAAAATCTTCATAGGTGCCCACTCCAGGAAGAGGTTCCTCCAGGAAATCCATCATGGTGCTTTTGCCATTCATCCCTCCTCCATTATACGTGGAAAAGCCTGGTGGGGGGAGGAAAGGGGAAAATTGAGCATTTCTTAGTTTCCCCCTTTTTTATAAAACCCCAAAACACTAATTAAAGGGGGGAATCCACAGATTTTAGTGGAAATAGAGCTACTGAGGTGTTCTCTGAGCTAAATACCCTGGGTGATCTGAGCCAGGCACAGCCTTCCCAGCTCCAGCAGCTCACATGGAGATGGGGCTGTTCCTGGAAATGACTGTTCAAAACCAAAGGGAATCAGCACTAGATGTTGACTTTTCCCTAAATTCAGGACATGCCATGAGGATATTTTGCCATTTGAGGCAAGCAGAGTGGAGAGGGAGAGGAGAAAGGGAATATTTGAGACCCCCAGGAGAGCTGAAGGGGATCCCAGCGGATCTGGTGAGGATGAGAGCAGGGTGGGCAGGAGGGCATGGATGGGAGCAGGGATACAGGGAAAGCAAAGCATCCAATGGGGCATGGAAAACAGAAACAGTGGTACCAAAAGGGATATCATTGGGAAAACACCACACTGGGGCTTGCAGCCTCCCTTGGTGGAGAGAACTCAGCCAAACCACTCAACCTCCTCCCTAACCTGCTCTAGCCCACGGAAAACGATGGTAAGTGTGGGTGTACATTCCCAAAATCATGGTTCTTTAAGACACTAAGTGTTTCCAGCCATCCAGAGGGAAAAACAGAAGAGCAAAAACCGAAATCCAATCAAAACTGAGAGGTGGTGGGGAAGAACAGGGTTAAAACTCCCAGGCAGAAGGATAACGGTTGGTATTTCACTCAGCATGTTTAGGTTGCAGCTATCACCGGGGCAAAGGTGGGAAAAATAAGGAATTCAAACAGCTGCTCTCCACCCCATCATCTAAAGCAGGAGGGGAAAAGAGAGCTGTGATGTCTTCCCAACCCATCTCCCAGATTGGCACGGCTGCCTCTTCACAGGGAAAAAGGCACAGGAAAACAAGATGAGTCATGTACAGAACTGACAACCACCACAAAATAACCCACTTAAAAACGCTCCTCGCTTCATCTGGGACAAAAAGAAGGTGAACTGGAGCTCTCCAGAGCTCTCCCCAATGGTGAGAGCACAGGCCACGAGCCCCAGCTTGCACAGGGAAGCAAACAGGGCACCATTTGCCAAGAGCCGCAAGGAATTCCTGGCTTTAATGACATTTTTGAGGTGAAAAGCTTGGAAATACACAAACTGGCATCAAGGCTTCCCTGTTCAAATATCCCCACTGGAAATTCCAAGCGCTCTTCTATAAATTTGATGGACCAGCACCTCCCTGAATAAATCCCCCTAATAACAACAGACAACCAGGTGGGATTGCGTGGAGGGCTGAGGTACCTGGAGCTCCTCCTGCCCAGGGCCCCTTCTCATACTACAGTGTGTTTTTAACATCCTTGTGCCCTGGAAAAGCTGGAATATAGATTTGAGGAGGGAGGGGGGGGTTACTGATGGCTGGTGAGAGCCTTCTGGGAAACCAGAATCCATCCAGGCCTTCATGTCCACCAGACAAGGAACTACTGTGGCCACATTCCCAGGGATGAGGCGGCTCAGGGGGGAATGACGGGTTCACCAAGCCCAGCAATGCCAAAGACAACACCAAATCCACCTTGAAAAGCAGGTGAGTGACTGCCCTGCACACCCCTCCCCAAGCCAGGCAGCCCAGCCTGAGGAGTTCTCTTTGTTTCTACAGGAATGACCAACTCTCCTAGAAGTACCCCAACCATTCCCATCTCACTGCCTATTCCATTGTTTTTTTTGGCATATCCACTGCAATGTTTCCTGGAGATTAAAGACACAGCTGTCCTAAATTAAAGTATTAACAAAGGAGAGTTAAACCAGGCAAACAGAACACTCTGAGAATCATTATCTGCAAGAAGTTGAGATCAGGAGCATTCCATGCTCACTGTCCTGGAAAAACTGCCCAGACCAGTGACTTGGAGCTATCCTGGGAATGCTCTCTCAGCTCAGGGCTGCCACAGAGCACCACAAACCAGACCCTGAGGGCACAAAACGAGCACAGAGCTGCAATCCTAGAGGGGCTGCAGGTCATGGGACCCTGATGGTCCCCTCAGTCCCAGCCAGTGTGATCCCTTCCCATCCACCACCACAGCCTGTGATCCCATCCGTGATCCCATCCTTGGCCTGTGTGATCCCACATGCAGAAGGGACTCAGAGTCTCCAGACCAGGCAGATGCAGTTTGGATCTCCAGGATCCCCACTCAGCCCAGCCTGCCCATCCTACAGCATCAGGTTTTCTATTCCCAAAGCAGAATCCCAAGGTCTCCAGCCCTACACCACAACTGTCTATTTCACAGAAGATAATGAGGAAACGTCCTTAGATTTTTTTTCCAGGAGTAATCCAGAACGATAAAATGGCTGACAGCCATAAATATTTATCAAGATCATATTTCCTGCCTCGGCTGGTTGCAAATCAAGGATCCTAGAATAAGCAGATAGGAATAAAGGAGGAAAATGAGCTCAGTGATGCTTTGCCACTGCACAGGTCCCCCTGTTGTTGGGAATGTCCAGATCTCTAAATCAGAATTTAATGCCAGAGACAGCAAGTGAAAAGTGACCCTGTTACAGCCCATTTCTAAACACAGATTTCTCAGTGTTTTGATCACCTCCCCAGAACTGGTTAATTAAGCCTCCACTTCAGACTCTGGCTCAGGAAAATCAGGCAGGGCTTGTTAAAGTTACAGACTCTGCCCCGTGCCACCCCCACAAAGCCCCGGCGTTTAGGAACGGTCCTGCCAGCAGCAAGGGGACAGCCACAGCACCTGCAGATCCCTGCCACCGCTCCCCTGCTCCGGCAAATCCGGGGAAAGCCAGGGGTTTGCAGGCAGTGCACAACCATTACACAGCAGAAATCCCACTGCCCACCCACCCTGATCCACCGCCTCCATTCCAGCCCCAGAGCCAGCAGTTTGCCCGCTGCCTCCACAGCCTCCACGGACACGTTCCCCTTGGCTCACACCTCCTCCTCCTCCCTGGAAGGGTCTCCTCACCCTGGCTCAGCCGCTCCTCGGGAGCACCTCTGGGGGTCTGGCTGTGCCATGGCCGTGGGTCAGGGGATGTTCCCGGGGCTCACAGCGGCACTTGCTGCATCCTCTTCCTCCGGACTCCGATCCCGCAGCGGTGCTGGCCCCCCCCTCCACCCGGCATGTCGTCACTGGCACCGTCACATGAGCCAGCCCTTGCACCTCCACGGAGGGACAGGATTGGAGAGGCACAGGGAGAGGGTCAGGCTCCAAGGCAAGGGCAGAGGGAGCAAGCTCTGGCCAGGGATGGGGAATCCCGATGGTCCAGAGTAGAGGCTGCACCCCAAAGCGACGAGCGGAGCCGCTCCGGCAGCACTCGGGACAATCTCTCTGGCAAAATGGATTCCCCAGGACTAAAACCCATTTGCTGTGCTGCAGACTGAGATCTGCAGAGCTGGGGCTGCCCAGGGTTTCGGGTTGGAGAAAACTCGCTGGAAAATGCTGCTTGTGCTCATAAGCACCAGGAATCAGGCAGGGTAAAGTGCACACACAGACGTGATCAGAGTCACAGAGGGTCTGCGGTGGAAGGGACCTTAAAGCTCATCCCATTTCACTCCCTGCCATGGCAGGAACACCTTCCACTAGCCCAGGTTGCTCCAAGCCCTGTCCATCCTAGTCCTGAACACTTCCAGGGATGGGGCAGCCACAGTTACTCTGGGCAACCTGTGCCAGTTTGAAGCCATTCCCCCTTGCCCTGTCACTCCAAGCCCTGGTCCCAAATCCCTCTCCAGCTCTCCTGGAGCCCCTTTAGGCACTGGAAGGGGCTCTCAGGTCTCCCTGGACCCTTCTCTTCTCCAGGTGAACACCCCGAGCTCTCCCAGCCTGGCTCCAGAGCAGAGGGGCTCCAGCCCTTGGAGCATCTCTGTGGCCTCCTCTGGACTCACTCCAGCAGTTCCACATCTTCTGATATTGTTCCCCAGGGCTAGAGGCAACTCTGCAGGTGGGGTCTCACCTGAGTGTGCAGAGGGGCAGAATCCTCCCCTGCCCTGTTGCCCATGATGGGGATGAGCCCAGAGCACTGTTGGTTTCTGGGTACAGAGCACACAGCCAGGGTATGTGGAGCTTCTCATCCACCAACACCCCCACATCGCTCTCCTCAGGGCTGTTCTCCATCCATTCTCCACCCAGCCTGGATTTGTGCTTGGGACTGCCCCGACCCACACACCAATTCCCCTTCACCCCAAAGATCTGCCAAACCCGACCCTTAACCACCTCACCAGCCTGTCCATGGAGGGACACCCCAGACATGAGCACCCTGCTCCCCACCTCCCACCAGGGATGCTCCTGGCACACCAGCCTGGGACATACCCTGCTCTGCACCACGTCAGGACGTCAGGACACAGCACAGGAAAACACACATTTATCAGCAGTCTCCTGACCCCGGTGGGTCAGTCAGTGATGTACTGACACACAAAACCTTTTCTTTTCCCACCCAGCTCACAATTTCCCCGCTGAATAGCTCTTGCTCACTGTCTTTCCAGCAGACAGGCACTGGATTGTCCTTTTGTCCTCTCCGCACAGTTGATACTTCAAAGCGCTCTCCCAACGGCCGGCCCCATGAGCACCTTTATCTTGCCATTCAGTGTACACAAGGCTGGTGATTAAGTTCCTCCAGCTCCAATTTGCTGGTGATAACTTGTCATTCAGACATTCAGACTGAAACCCTACGCCCTCCACATGCTGACTTTGGTCTCACTGATTAACTGCTCTGGAGCTCTGTCTGAGGAAGGCAGGTGACAAAAAAAGCCAGGGGAGATGTGCCAGCTCGAGGTTACCATTTCAAGTTTTAATTAAATTTTTAATTTAAGATGGAGAATAACTCGCTGCTAAATCCTGTTTGTGCTCACAAGCACCAGGAATCAGTGAGGGTAAACTGTGCATTCAGACCTCTGATCGTGGAGTCACAGAACGGTTTGGGTTGGAATGGACCTTAAAGCCCATCCAGTCCCACCCCCTGCCACAGACAGGGACACCTTCCACTATCCCAGGTTGCTCCAAGCCCCATCCAACCCGGCCTTGGACACTTCCAGGCATCCAGGGGCAGTCACAGCTTCCATGGGCAACCTGTGCCAGGGCCTCACCACCCTCACAGGGAAGGATTTCTTAGATATAACCTAAATGTCCCCTCTCAGTTCAAACCCTCCCTTGTCATTACGTGCCTCTATTCTTGCCTTTAGAGCTCAAAGAGAAAAAAACCCAAACATTCAATCCTACTGAGAAAAGGAGACCTTCCACCACTTCCTTCCACCTGAAACACGTTTAAGTCTTCCTCTGAAAGAAATGGGAACACAGTCCTTTGCTCCTACAATTTAAAGCCCATGCAGAGGCTTCCATGACTCCCAAGCATTACATCTTATTCCTCCCGAGCTGGTGCTGCCTCCCCACTGCCCGAGTGGGGAAAGGGCCACTGAAATAAAACGAGACAAACCAGCACTGCCACCTCACTTAAACACCCACCACACCCTTTAACCTATTCAGGGGAAACCACTGGCATTCCAACAGTCTTGGAAAGGGCTGTCCAGGAATCGGTAAGTGGCCCTCATAACAAGGTTGGCAGAAGCAACCCCCTCTATCTAGGAGACATTTCTTGGCAAGGCAGCTTTTCCAGCAGAGTTGGCTAAAGGAATCAGGCCTCATAAATCTTAAATTTATCAAAAAAAACCCAACAATCAACAAGACTGCAGATAGAATCCAAGTGACCATGTTTTAGGTACCCGTGAAGCTTTGGACAGAATTTCCTTTACAAGATCTAAAGCAAATTAAGCTAATTGGGGAGTAACAGGGAAACTTCCTCCCAGAAAAGCAACAGGACAGAGACACAGGATGATGAACAAATCCCTCTGTTTACATAACAGGAGAAAGTCAACCCTGGAATCCCACTCAGTTCTGCTTGTCCTGGGCCATTCAATGTATTTCTAAGAGGTTGGGAGAAGTGGTGACTACACTTAGGGCAGTGTTTTGGGTAACCAGCATGTCTTGGGCTGGCTTTAGAGACTCACAGCTGGGATAGGAGGGAGCAGGAGAAACTCTGCCAAAAAACCAAAAAGATTTAGAGGAGGAGAAAAAGAACTGCACACCCTCCTGCTTTAAGTCAGCACGTTTGACTTCAAGTGTCTGCGACAACACTCAGCAAGTGGTTGCTCAATAACTGAGGGGAGGCAACCAGGAAACAGCTCTTTTCTTTAAAATTCCTTAAGCCAAGAAGCAGCAGAGATTTGCTGCTGCACAAATGCACCTTGGACATCACGTGTAGCTCTGGGCACCTTGATTGTGAAACAGAAAGGTGACACCAGTAAGATGAAACAACTTCTAGGAAGCCAGATGACCAGATGACCTTTAAAGGTCCCTTTCCAACCCAAACTATTTAATGATTCTAGAATTCTGCATCCTTAAAAAGACTGTGTCACCCCATGAACCCTTTGGCCAAGATGTAAATCCCAACTCTGACAACAACTTTGAGAAAGCACTGCTAAGATTCCCTCGTTTCCTGCTGTAGCACCATTACCTTAGTGGCAAGACTGCAAGGAAAACTATAAAAGTATCAGGGGATTTGATTAAAAAGTTTGACTGCCAAGCACAACTTAACAGCGTGGAAAAAAAGCCCATAGCAATCAAGAAAAGTCTTATCTGTTACATTTTACTGATAAAATGCTGAAGTCCAGAGCAGAGGAGATAAGAGGGAGAGAATGTGTTACTCCTGGTGAGGTTTCAGTAACACCAACAGGCGTGAGAAGCCACTGCAGTTGTTTTTGGAACAGTTTGACTGAAATAGGCCTGAAGCACTTGGAATATCCACATTTCAGCAGCAGCAAGGCTGGTGGTTCCCAGCAGAGCCCTGCCACTGTCACTCACCAGTCAAGGCCCCCTAAGGGAAAGCTCTGAGGAGCTCCAGCTGTCACACATGTTCCAGTTTACAGATCCATCAGGCAGGAGGTGACAGTTCCTCCTCTGGGCACCTGGCAGGAGCTGGAAGCTCCAGTTTTGGATGCTCTTTCAATTTGAAAAGCCACCACCCCTGCAGGAGAGTTTGACAGCCTTGGAGAGGGGAGAAGGGGTAAGGCAGGGCAGGGTTCTGGTTCCCAAAGGCATCACTACCTGGTCCCCATCCAACACCACACCATGCAGAGGTTTGCAGGGAGAAGCTCAGTCACCATCTCCCCGGCTCCAGTCAAACTTGTGCCCCCACAGCCTCAGGTTTCACACCTGGCACCCAAACATTTGCCAGCTGACTTCTGAAGTCACCAGGGGAAAGTCACAGGGTGAACCGAAACTGCCATTTGGGCAAGGAGCTCCTTCCCCTTTTACATTTCCTCTTTCACTTCTGTGTCACCTCTCCCACGGACTTGAGCATCCTGTCAACAGAGAGAGCCTCGTCCGGGGGAACCACTCCTCAGGTACTTGGCCTCAGGTTGTGCCAGGGAAGGTTAGGTTGGATATGATGGAAAATTTCATCATGGAAAGGGTTGTCCAGCCCTGGCACAGGCTGCCCAGAGCAGTGGTGGGGTCACCACCCCAGAAGCAATTTAACTGCCGTATGGATGTGGCACTTGGGGAACATGGGCTAGTGGTGGCCTTGGCACTGCTGGGGGATGGTTGGACTTTATTGTCTTAGAGAGATTTTCCAACCCAAAGGATTCTGTGATTCTCAGCCCCCTGAAGTGCTGCCACCACCATCACCTCAAGCCACAGGTGTCAGTGGGGAGAGCCCTGCTTTTTTTACAAAAGTAGCCACAGGCCTTCAAACATCCTCAGTGGAGATGGGAAAAGCCTGTTAAACAAGGAGAGGAACAACCAAATGCTGTTCCCAGCCAACAGCAAAACCCATATCAAGTCACCCACTACTGCTTCTAAGCCTCATGGAATAACAATCTCCTGACAAGAAATTAAGGGATTCAGCTCCTCTCTAAACATCAAACCCAAGCCCAGGTTTCAACCCAGAGAGCTGACACCACCCTCATTTGCATTGATGGAACCCAGGGAACAACACATTTGGGAGGCAAACCATGCACATAAATCCCTCTGCACAGTGTCAGAGGGTTTTGAACCACACACACTTTCTCTCTCAGAGCTGACGCAGCCACTACCCACACACAGCGATCCCTCCTCCGCCCAAGCCGAGTGGACAAGGATCACACCACCCTCACAAGACCCCCTGCAGAAAAGCTGGCAGTTTGGGCTCCTGGCAGGTGACATTTTTGGGAAGCCTGTCTTCCCTTCCAGAGGCAGAGCACATAGCTGGGAAGCAAATCAGAGGGATTTCTTTTGAATTTCTGCCCTACAGTAAAAGGGGTGGGGGAAGAAGAGGACAAGAAGGTCTGTGGGAAGGCACAGAGCCCCAAATGAAGTATTTCTGCTTTTACAGTAACTTGTGATAATTCACAGAGGATACAAGCAGGCAGGTCTTGCTTGTCCAGTGCCAAAGCTCAGCAGACCCATGTAGATTCATCCCTCCTCCATTAATGTCACAGCTCAGACTCTCGGAGGAGGAACAGACCCTCTGGACAGCTGAGGGTTGGCAGGGGAAGCCAACAAACCCTTCTCTGCTGTCACAGTGCAAGATTCTCTCCACATGGGAAAACCTCTAAAACTACAGATAAAGAAGAAGAGAAAGGAAGGGAACAGAGGGGAGGGGAGGGGAAAGTCTCTGCAAACATCACAACCCCCCCAGGGCTGCCATCCCTTCCCACGGCACTCACATCCCTCCCTCCTGGCACCGCCAGCTCTTCCCTACAGCTGCTATTTTGGAAAACTCCAGAAAGGACTATCCAGAAGCCCAAAAAGCAGAGCAGTGGGAGAGAATACGCTACATCTCACAGCACAGGAACCACAAAGAGAGGGATGCAATCCAGCACAGAATCCTGCAAACTCTTCACCCTGGTGCCAGGACACGTCAGACCCATCCTGGGCAGAGGCCAGCAGGATACACACAGAAAATATTAGCATGAAATCCTACCAAAGGCACCAGGAAAAACAGGGGAAAGCTCATGGGTGTTACCTCCCATCTCCCTGTCGAGTGGTGGGTCATCATCTGCCATGGATAAGTCCACAGATGCTCCGGCTATTTCCAGCATATCCTCATCACTGGTGCTGCTCTGGAAGCTCCCCCGTCGATAGCCTTTCTGATCCATGGCCAGAGCTTCCAAACCTGGGAGCAAAGGGGAGTTTTTTAGAGCACAAGCAGGGAACCTCATTTTGTAAGCCAACTGGACTGACACATGACCCTGAAAACCCGGAGGCTGCACTGCCCTTCCCATGGGAAGGGTGGGTGCAGTGCCACCACCTGAATTTCAGGCCGGAATTCCAAGGGGGTTTGGAGGAGCTTTACAATTCTCTTGCACTAGATTTCATACTGCCACATGCCAGAAACAACAGCAGGTCCCAGTATGGCTTCTCAACCCAACTGGGGAGCCACAAACATGGCAGCAATGGGGTGCCTGAGTTCTTAAAAGAACAAGTTTATCAACCAAGCCCACAGAGATTCTCCTAACAGGGATCCTACATCCATCCACCGCTGGAAGAGGGCCCAGACTGGATGCTGGAGAATGAAACGTCAGCCATGAGTGAGGCTTTACCAAGGCTATGAGACAACAAACTGCAAATCACCCCAAAAATGAGAAACAGCCCCATCTCAGCTGTGCCATCCCACGTCACTCAGTGCCACAACTCCCAGTGATCCAACCACAATCCCGAACACATGAGCAGCCCAAAGACCTCAGGACATGCTTTTCTCTAGGGAAAATCAATTATATTATACAATCACAGAATGGCTTGCTTGGAAAGGACCTTAAAGCTCATCTCATCCCACCCCCTGCCATGGGCAGGGACACCTTCCACTAGACCAGGAGGCTCCAAGGCCCATCCAACCTGGCCTGGAACACTTGCAGGGATGGGGCAGCCACAGCTTCTCTGGGCAAGTTGTGCCAGGGCCTCCCCACCCAGCACAGGGCCCCTCAGTGTCTCTCCCATTGTGAGGGGCCCCAAAACTGACCCCAGGATTCAAGGTGTGGCCTCAGCAGTGCCCAGCACAGGGGGACAATCGCTGCCCTGGCCCTGCTGGCCACACTACTCTTGATCCAGGCCAAGTTGCCATTGGCTTTCTTGCCCACCTGAGCACACTGCTGGCCACGTGTGCTTTGCTCTTGCAAACACTGATATTTTTTTCAGAGAATTAGAGAGGAACCAAATATGTGGCTCAGCCTCAGGAAGGCAAAACGCCAGCCAGCACTTCCCAACAAGCTGAATTACACACTCTGCAGAAAACACTTCCTATTACACAGAAAGAGCCACGACAGCACACAAAAAAAAGGCCCTGGCGCTGCACGGACTGACGCGTTGGGCTCTTCACTGTGGAACGTGGTGTTCCTAAACTTTTAAGGCCTGTCTTCTCATTAAACTGGTGCAGAACACCCCAGGAAAGAGGGAGCCCAGGGGAGCTGGGCGCTCAGGAAGGCATGTGAGCTCCCTGAGAGCACAGAGACAGCGTGGCATAGAGAGCCGAGGGCAGGAGAAAGCCAGGAATTCAAAGTTAGTATTCATCAGCTAACAATAAAGATAATTAAATGTCATTAAAACGCTGCGGTGCTCCTCCAGTGAGTTGCTTCCAGGGAAAACAGTGGGTCCAACTGCCAGCCCAGGAGTCAGGGATGGCCTGTTCATCCTGGCAGAGAACTAAGGAAACTCTGTGCTTGTGTGTCATGGGGCTCATCTGCAGCGTAACACAGTTTTACAGGGATTTTCCAGTAAGACTCTTTGTGTGTGTAAATACATGGGAAGGGGGGTTAAAATATGTTTGTATTCCTAGAATCATGGGATGGTTTGGGTTGGAAGGGACATTTGAAGGTTATCCAGTTCCACCCCTGCCAGGGACACCTTCCACTGTCCCAGGTTGCTCCAAGCCCCGTCCAGCCTAGCCTTGGACACTTCCAGGGATGGAGCAGTCACAGCTTCTCTGGGCAACCTGTGCCAGGGCCTCCCCACCCTCACAGGGAAGAATTTCTCATCGATATCTCAAATATTTGCTTTGCACAAGAAGCATCAATTCCTGCCCAGGCTGCACAGGCAGCTGGACTCCCTGCTCCAGGAGCAGACACTGGAGCAACGGCACCTCCTTCTTCTCCCAACTCCTCCCCACGTTTGTTCTCATTTACAGCTTTAGAAACCAAAACTGAGGCAGCAAACAAAGCACCTTCCAGCTGCAGCAGAGCCCCGGGAACACCTGGCAGCACAAAGAGGACACAAAGAGACAATTCTGTGCTCACTTCTCCCCCCAGCCCCGAGGCAGCGCCAGGTTTAAGTCACTTTTCCTTACCAAAACGCTCCCTCTACGGGTGAGCTTTCCCAGGCTAGACCACACGCACAAAAAATAAAATCTAAAAAACAAAACAAGATCATTCTCGTGCTTATCTAGTTGTTAATTTACCACCATTCTTCATCAGGCAACAGCTGCCTCTTTCCACGGGCTACAGCACCGCCAGGACCTCCCGTTCCCCCCAGCAAATGTACGTACCCCCAGGCTCCCGGAGTCCCCAGCGCCGGTGTGACGCCATCCTGCTCCAGCTGCCCCCATCCACCTCCTCCAGCTTTCTACTCCGTCCTGGTGCTCCCCGTGGCAGTCAAGAAAAAGGGAAGCAACGAAGCAAAACCCGACAGGGTCCTCGCGACGCCTGGAAGTGACTCAGATGACAGTGCTGGCAGCCAGGAAGCTGCAGCTCCGCTGCCATCCTGCTGCCAGCCCCAGCTCGGCCGGGATGCTCAGCCCCCGCCGTGATTTCCAAACAAAAAAAAAACCACAGATATTCCAAGATTTTCTCCTTGTTTTGTGCCCCAGCGTCACCCAGCAGCACCTGTCCCAGTGCCACCATGGCAGCAGGGGAGTGGGACTGGTGAGGAGTAAACCCCGGAGAGCTCCGGCACTGCCGCGCTCCGAGCAGCCCTTCCAGCACACAGGCTCGAGGTTTTCCCAGTCAGAGCGTGGAAAAAGCTCCCGTAGCATTTTCCCCTCCCTGTCGGATGGGAGGCTTGATCCCAAGCTCCACCAGCACCACGCGGACATCAGAGCAAGAGAACAACCAGGAGCGGGCAGCAATCCCAACCAGCCACCTCCGGAGTCATTCCCGCTGTGGAAGGAGCCAGCTTACCACCTAGTGGCCGTTTCCTCTGGAAAACCAAAATGTGGCTCACAAGACAGTGGGGTTTTTTTTTAAAGATCAGCAAATCTAAGCCATGCTTTGACAGCTCAGGGCTTTCCCTCCTTCCCAGCCCCTCGTGGCTCTCGGGCAGCCCCTTCAGGCAAGTACCAGATAGTAAGAATAAATAAATAAGAACAAAACACGCAGAATGAGCCAACCGTAACTGAAGAAAAACAAAGGAGAGGAGAGAAAAATGTAGCTATTTAGTTGTTGTGTCAACACGAGTGTTGTGTCAACACGACTGTTATGTCAACACTCGTGGTGCCTGGCTGGGAGCCAGCAGAGCCAGGCTTTCAGAGAGCCCTGGAATTGTTTGGGTTGGAAGGTACCTGAAAACTCCTCCAATTCCACCTTCCTACCGAGGGCAGGGACACTTTCCACTAGCCCAGGTTGCTCCAAGCCCCGTCCAACCTGGTCCTGGACAATTCCAGGGATGGAGAGTCCACGAGCTCTCTGGGCAACATCACCCCTCCAGAGGCTCACGTGCCATTAGGAAACCCCACATTTCCCTCCTCGAGCAGAAGACAAATGAGGGGTAAACTCCATCTACACCTAAACTAAGTGAGCTGGTTTGGATGTTGTTGAATTCCAGCCCTCAAGACCCGGAACCCTGTGCAGGAAGATTTTTAACGAGGAGCCTCGTGCACAGTTGTGCTGCCAAATGGATCCCCCAGGGAGGGACCAGCCCTCTCTCCCCACGCTGGGACAGCAAAGCCGATGACTTGTCACAGGCAAGAAAATGTTGTTTTCTCAAGTCATTCCCTGCTCCAATTCCCTGTGCTGCCTGAAGTGACTACAACCAGCCTCTGCTTCTGTGGATGGGAAACTACACCAAATTTACAAAGGTTGGAATGGCAGGACAACGTGGAATGGCTTCACGCTGACAGGGGGCAGGGTTAGATGGGATCCTGAGGAGAAATTCTTCCCTGTGAGGCTGGTGAGTTCCTTGCCCACAGAAGCTGTAGAAGCATGGAAGTGTTCAAGGAACAGGGGGCCCTGTTGGACAGGGCTTGAAGCAACTGATGGCAGTAGGGGGTCATCGAGGTCTCTTCCGAACCAAATCATTCCAGGATTCTATGACTGCTCTCTTCCCGGGGTGGCCAAGGGGGGCTCTGGGGCTCCCCCAGCCTCACACTAGTGCAGGAGCAGAACCCTGCCCCTCTCAGGCTGTGCTGGCCCTGGCAGAAGGTTGACCTGGCCAGTGGGACTCCCCCACTCCAGGCAGCCTTTTGCCCTCAGCAGCTGCTCCAGCAAAGGCAAACACCCCCGGGAATGCTGCTGCCTTGGGCCAGGGCTGTCTGGCCACACTGGCCTGAACAATAGGAGGTTTGTGAGAAACTGGGAATTCTACCAACACAAGCTGAACACAAAGACTTGGATTGTTTTATGACTTGTTTGGGGCTCTTTTGTTGTTCTCTGACACGTACTCACGCAGGCCCCCCGAGTGCTCTGCCCTGACATCCTCCCAGCAAGGTAATAGGTGTTGTCAGGAGTCACCAGGTCACGGCAGAAAGCAGAGTATGAACCCTGTGACAGTTTGGGGTTTCCTGGCACTTCTCGACATGGGGCTGATACAGCATGTGACAGGATTCACTGCTATCCCGGGATGCTCAGGTACCACTGACACCACAGCCTTACAGCCACACCAGTATCACCTCTTCTGGATAATCCATCACTCCACAGAGCTTCTGCCTCCCAGCCCAGGACACTAGAATACCCAAGGGGAGGCAAACAGCAAACACACCCATCCCAAAACCATGACAGGCATTTCCAGGTTCCAGCCCTCGCTCCAGCAGGTGTGGACCAAGGCGATGCACAGCAAGGGCACAGCTGTGACCAAAGGCACTGCCAGCCCTCTTCAAAACCAGCATCAATCCTCCAAAAGCCCAAAGAAACGTCGTTAAACACAAATGCAGCTGAGCTGGAAGCACCTGTACATCACAGCTCATGACTAGGAACATTTTTTCCTGGTTACTGCCTCAGTTATCTGCTCCATCCATTGCTTTCTCCAGGAAACCTCATTTTTTTCCTCCTAACCTTTATTTCCATTTTAATTCTCAGTTAAAAAGCATGTTGTCAGCTCAGACATCTCTTCTCAGGAGGTTCTTCACAACCATTTTCAGCTTCTCAGTTTAATACTTTGACAAAAAGCAGCCAGGCACAAAAATGCCCAAAAACCAAATTTACAGGTAGCTTGTGATCTGTTCAGGGGAGGTTGCTACTGGATTTTAAGCTGTATTTTCCAGACTAAGTTCAGTTAGTTACAGCAATTTCCATACTGCAACACAACAGCTTCTCTGCCATTCCCAGCCTCTTTGGGAATCCAGGATGGTGACATCACTGCCTGTCACGGCTCTGCACAGGAGGATCACCTTGTTTTTCCAACATACCTGTGTGGCTGGTAAGCGATGACTCCCAGCTATCCACGGCCATCCCGGGATTAGCAAACCCTTCCCACCACCCAAGCCCTCCCAGCACACGGGAAAAGTGTGACTAACACATGACCCAGAGGGAAACAGCCAGAATAAACACATGTGGTTTCCATCGCGGAGCATTAGGACCTGATCCGGCGCCGCTTTCATCCTGAAAACATCAGAGTCTTGGACGGAGGCTCCAAAGCCACCTCTTGCCAAAACGTCTATTCTTAAACTGGATCACAACCACAGCTGTCCTCTTGGCCAGCTCCTTCCCTAGGAGAGCTCTGGGAATCAGGACATCCCTACAGGCCCTCTTTTTGTTATGGGGACAGGCTACTCCTAGGATGAATTTCCACATCACACAGCACACACTCAGGGAATGCCACAGCCAAAGTCCACGCTGAGGAGAAGTGGAGTCAGGGACTCCCAGATGGCAGTGAAGGCACTCAACAGGCTTCAGGACCTCTCTCCATCCTCTCCCTGTGAAAGGGTGCAGAGGGTCCAGCCCCACAACCCACAGACTCAGCCCAGGACAATGAAACGCGTGGCAGCTCCCAACAGCCTGTGGAACCAGCCCTGGCACATCCGCCACCAAAACAACTGCAAAATGCCTTGGATGCTAGATAAGAAGATCTTATAACACCTACAACCCTGGAATCCCAGACTGGTTTGGGTGGGGAAGGACCTTAAAGACCACTTCATTCCACAGCCCTGTCATGGGCAGGGACACCTTTTAGCAGACCCAAGCTCAGTCCAACCTGGCCTTGGACACTTTCAGGGATGGAGCAGCCACAGCTTCTCTAGACAACAAATAAGATAATTTTCTACTTCCCAAATAAGTAAGTTACTGGTTTGTAACTTCATTTTGGAGTATTTTGTAAACCCATTTCCAGTTTCAAGGTTACAACTGTCCCTCCTGGCAGTGACACACTGTCCATCCACCACAACCCGTTCAACGCCAACACACAGGATCCGCACCTTCGGATTGCATGACCTACACTCATCCCATTCTTCCCATATCTGCTACCTTTAATTACTTTCCTGGAATTCAAAAAGAACAAGAATTCGCTGTTACAGATCTAACAGAGAAAGCTAATACCCAAATCTGTCAGAAAAAAAAAAACAATGAAGCCACATAACCACTAATGAAACATCATCTCACCTCAAACATCATGCCTTTTTTTCCCGTTTTCCTTTCCTTTTTCCCTTTATTTTTTTAAGGACTGTCATGGCTACAAAAGCAAGATTTCAACAGATATTTCCAATTACATTTAATAGTCCAGTTTAGTGTCATGCTTGCATCAAGTCTCAGCTGGAAACCTGTCACTCCATGCTTTGTGAATGCCCGGCACTGGAACTCTTCCAGAAAAACACCTTCATTTTGGTGTTGTTTTTAGGAGACACTTCTCAGAACACGCCGAAATCCAAACAGCACCACGTGGAATTGGGGTGAAGACTCATTCTGGGGAGATGCAGCTCAGCCTCTTGCTCGACAAGGTAGAAAATACCCAACATACTGAAATATGGGCTACAACGGATTTAATGGGATTTTCAAGCCCAAAGAGAACATAAAGCACAACTTGCACAAAATCCTGGGACAGAACAGCCTGGGAAAGCCTTCCTGTGGTGAGGGGATGGGCTAGGGGAAGAGAGCAGAGGCTGGGCCAGGACTGCTGCTGGGCTCCTGGGGAACAGCAGAAACAACCCAGAGCTGCTGCCAACTGCAGTGGGAATTACAGCTGGCACACAACCAGGGCTGAGCCCACCTTTCCAACCCTTCCCTCTCCACCAAATCTGTCCTAGCTGCTCAGCACACGGAGATTTGATGCATTTCTGTCAAACCAAAGGATTCCATCCTGCTCACAGGCACCTCTTCGATCTGAACTATTCACTCTCCTTCCTTGTAGATGGTTTAAAAAACAGACTGAAGTTCCTGAAGAAGGGAGGAATAAAGCCAGCCTTTAGGAAGTGCTGGATCGTAGCCCAGAGGCTCTGAACCCTGAGGCATTGAGGCAGAACAGGCTGGCACACACACCACGGTGGGACTCCCAGCACTGAAGCCGCTCCTGGGACTCATTGAATTTCCACAGACGGTTCCAGCCTCCTCCCAAAGCAGGACACACATTCCAACCTCACCTTCCACCTGGCAACAGCACAAACTGGGACGTTCCAGCATCCAAATGTTCTGGAGGAAAAGCCATGAAGAGGCAAAAGGACTATTAAGAAGGAAAACAGGGACATGATGGAAATCTCCCACCCCAAAACGCCCCCTGTTGCTGTGTCTGACCAAAGCACTCAGCTGGGCTCACTCCGCTCCCTGAACTCCAGGAACACCTGTAGCATCCCTTGTTCCAAATAAAACATATACTCATCCATGGAGAGCAAGGAATAACGGCTCCACAGTGCCAGAGGGCAGGGTTAGATGGGATATTGGGAAGGAATTGCTCCCTGTGAGGGTGGGGAGGCCCTGGCAGAGGTTGCCCAGAGAAGCTGTGGCTGCCCCATCCCTGGAAGTGCTCAAGGCCAGGTTGGATGGGGCTTGGAGCAACCTGGGATAGAGGAAGGTGTTCCTGCCCATGGCAGGGGGTGTGACTGGATGGGCTTTAAGGTCTCTTCCAACCCATGCCATTCCATGATTCTCTGAGCTCTGCAGACAGGAAACTGTCCCACGCTGATGGGCCCACCTTTGTACCCACACCTGTGACCAGGGTTTGGGATTTGGACCCTTAACCCAGGGACAGGACCAGGGCTCACAGTCCCTTAGAAACACCTACTGGTGAAGCTGTGCTGCACAACCCGGAGTGAGCTGTTATCCCAGAGGAAATAACTAAAGGTGTGATGCAAGATGCACAGAGCCACTCAACCCCACGCTGTCAGCCCTGCACTCGGGCACTCGGAGCTGGACAAACCTGCTGGATGAGTCCGTGATCAGACCATGGCAAGGCCAGTCAGTGCCAGCCCTCCCCTGGCTGCGCAGCCTGGGGCTCCAGCCACCCTGTCCGACTCCCAGAACACCCAAATGACTTGGGAGACTACAGGGCTGAACTCTACCCCTACCTGGATATGCTCCAGGTGAGGAATTTTGCGGGATGGGTGACCACATCCAGCTGGAGACACAGCTGGTGCCACCTTCCACCGCGAGGATGGAAGAAGAAAATGAAGGAATGTGGCAGAGGGAAACAAATAATATGGGATTTGGGGAAGGAGGAGGGGTTGAAGGTGGATACAAGGCAAAGAAGAAGCAGGTGAGCCTTGAGAGCTGAGGGGCTGCAGGCAGCACCTCAATCTGCAGGGCAGGTGCCACCACCACCCCACAGATCTATCCTTGAAAATGCTATTCCCAGGTGAAAAAAGAGGCTTTGTGTGCATCACCCCGCACTGAGAACACCCCCCACGACACCCAGGGGCAGCAGCACAAGCCTTGGTGCTCCTGCAGCGAGGCCTCCCCAGTTTTTGGAGCCCCTCCCCAGCTCACGTGCTGACAGCTGCCGACCCCAGAGCCTGTCCCATGACCCCTCCCCTTAAACCAGCTGTTTGTGCCCAGCAGCTCGTTATCCTCTAATTGCAGGTGGCACCGTGGCCATTGCACAACCAGCCTTTGCCCTGCCAAGGCAGCTGGAGCCAAAGGAATCCTGCACCCCTGACAGATATTTGCTGAAATATCTGCGTTACAGACCCATTTCTTACCAGCTTCGTGACTTCTTGGGTGTTTTTTTTTAAATAAAAAATAATCCAGGCCAAGTGGGACCGAACAAATAACGCTGGAGAAAGGCTGAAGGGATGTGTTTAGATGGAAATCAGATCCTACCCCATCCTGAAAGGCAAAGGAGTTGCCAAGAGCACCTGGCAGCAGGAAGCAGAAGCACAGCTGTACAGAGAGGGACATGGGAAAGAAAAAGCACCTTTGTGTAGCACAATTTCCCCAAGAACCTCCTAAAAACATGGCAGAGGAATGAGCTTTGGAATTATAGGAGCTATGGTGATTTTCCAACTTCTGAGCCTTCTGGCAGCTGAGGATGGTGAGCTCCAAAAGAGGTTTGCTGCTGTTTCCAAGGTGTGCAGAGTAG
>JAYRBT010000156.1:19143877-19160953 GCA_036023395.1 Myiotriccus ornatus
CCCCCTCCCCCCCGGAACATCCCACCGGGACCGGCCCCACACACGGAACATCCCACCGGGAACAATCCACCGGGACCGGCCCCCACCCCCCCGGAACATCCCACCGGGACCGGCCCCCTCCCCCCCGGAACATCCCCCCAGGACCGGCCCACTGGGACCGGACGCCAGCGAACAGCCCACCGGCACTGGCCCCATCCCACCGGGACCTTTACACCCCCCCCCGCCCCATCCCACCGGGACCGGCTCCCAGGCACAGCCCCCTGGGAACCTGCCAAAACCCACCCGGCACATCCTACTGGCACCGGCACCATCCCCATCCCACCGGGACCTACCCTATCCCACCAGCCGCATCCCACCGGCACCACAGAATCCCAGAATGCGTCAGGTTGGAAGGGATCACAGTGGGTCGTCTGGTCCAACCTCTTTTGCTCAAGCAGGGTCATCTCAGAGCACGTGTCACGAGATTGCGTCCAAAGGGTTCTGGAATATCCCCAGTGAGGGAGACTCCACACCCTCTCTGGGCAATCTGTTAAAGTGCGCGGTCACTTGGTAGGGTGAAGAAGTTCTTCCCCATATTCAGCAAAGGGCCCCATCCCACTGGGACCATCCCACCGGCCGCATCCGCGTCCCACCGGGACCGGGCGGCCTCGCAGCCGCTCCCTCGCGTCCCCCCGGGTCCGCTGGTCTCGTTCTCCCTCCCCCGCCCCTCCCCGGTTGTGTGTCCGTCCTCCGCGGCCGCTGCTGCTCCGCGGCCCAGGGCAGAGCCGCCCGACCCCCCGGTAGCGGAGCAGAGACCAGCCCGGCACAAAGGCGTTTATTCGGCGCAAGGCAGAAGCGGGGGGAGCGCCCTGCATCCTTCCCTCTTTCCCCGCGGGGCAGGATGACCCCATCCCTCCTCCCTCCGCGGCCTCCCTCCGCCCACCCCGGTCCAGCCGCTCCCGCGGCGCTCTGCGGTCACTGCGGGCTGGAGCAGCGGTGGGACGAGGGATGGAAGCAGGCGCGGCCTCACAAGGAACGGCTGCTGCTCCAGGCTATCCTGCAGGGACACCTTCCACTAGCCCAGGTTGCTCCAAGCCCCGTCCAACCTGACCTTGGACACTTCCAGGGATGGGGCAGCCACAGCTTCTCTCGGCAACTTGTGCCAGGGCCTCCCCACCCTCCCAGGGAACAATTCTTTCCCAGTGTCCCATCTAACCCTGCCCTCTGTCAGTGTGAAGCCATTCCCCCTTGTCCTGTCGCTCCAGGCCCTTGTCCAAAGTCCATCTCCAGCTCTCTTGTAGGCTCCCTTCAGGTACTGGCGGTGTCCCCTGTCCCATCTAAGCTGCCGTGGTGTGTCCATGGCACCAAGGAGGCTGCCTGAGCTATGATCCTGCTTGGATGGAGGATCTTGCACAGCCAGGACTCCTGCTCCTCATGTTTATCCAGACCTGCAGCCTCAGGGCACACGCTGCTGGCAGTTTGCCCCGCTCCAGGCAGAGCCAGCAGTCGGGAAGCTTGGGAAGCAGCAAGAGGTCCACATCCAAAGTGTGCCTGTTCCCACTGGTACTTGGTGTGAGAAGGCATTGGAGGGAAGCAGGGACTGACTGTGGCAGTACCAGAGGCTCGGTGAGGATGATCAAAGCAACAGCCGGCAGAGCTCGGGTGTCACCAAGAACAGGCAGTAAAGCCCCGTTGCAGGGAGACAATGTGTTGATCCCCAGAGCTGAATCACGCTGGATCCACCGGCTAGATCCACCTACATCCTCCCACAGAGCCAGGCAGCCTTCCCTCAGGCTCAGTGCATCTGGCACAGCCAGGAACAGCAGCTGCTGTGTGGTACCTGGTCCCAGGCCCTTCCCAGGTGGAGGGGTTGTCACAGAGGACCCCTTGGTTTGGTTTGTTATAAAGGCACCTTTATTTCTGCCTCTTCCTCTAGGATGGGGAAAGTCTTGCGACCAAGGCAGGTTCTGGATGCAACTGGATACAGCCCTGAGCCTTCATGTCTGCCGGTGGTGCAAGGGCAGAGGTAGAAACAACTGCTACTTCATGCAGATCACCTTCATTTTCAGGCTAGGGTATATTTTTAGCAAATAAACAGCTTTTAAGGGAAGTTTTCTTGCCATGTGGATTAAATGGGATGATTTTATGGGAATCAATTAAATATTATAACCTCTGGCAGGGACAGCCGTGTGGCCACCACTGCAGAGCAGGCAGAGTGCTCCCATGGGATGAGCAGGTGTACAGGGACACTTCCCAGTCCCAAATCCTGGGTGGGACATGGCAGCTCTCCTGCGTGGGGATCTTCCTGGCTCCCAGGCAGGCAGTCCTCCTGCTCCCTGTTCAGCCAGTTACTCATTAACTCGCTTTACAGCCCAGGCAAACAGCAACAGCACAGCCTGTGCGGCTCCCCACCCCTGAGACTGCCCCCCATCCCTGAGACTGTCCCCTGCCCCGAGTCACTCCAGCCCCCACACAGGCACAGCTGCTGCCAAGCCCCTCTGTGTCCCCCATGCCTGAACCCACCCCCTCACCTTTGCCTCTGGTGGGCACAGCCTGGAGCAGGGTTTGGGAAGGGAGTGGGAGTGCCTGTGGTCCAGGAGAGATTGAGGGTGTTCACACCCCTCCCAGCCTTTTCTGCTGGGGCCAAGCCAAGGGGATGGAGCCCCTGCTGTTCCCCCACCTGCCCCAGGCATGGGGGGCTCATTGCCCGTGGAGCCAGTGCTGCAGGTAGAGGGGAGGGCAGGGGGTCCAGGTCTGGCAGGGGAAGCCGGGCAGCGATGGCTGAAGGGTCTTTGCCTGTGGAGTGAGTGGCAGGGCTTGGTCCAGGAGACATGAGGCTGCTCCAACAGAGGCTCTCCAGGGAAAACCTGCAACCTGGGGTACCTGGGGCTGGTGGGGAGCCAGCTGTGCTGTGGGTTGTGGGACCGTGGGCAGGATAGAATCTGGTAGGGAATGTCTGGGATGTCTGGGAATTAGCATCCAGATTAGTCCCACCCCTCTGGGGTCTCCTCCACAGCTGGCAGGCCCTGAGTTCATGGTCACGATGCAGGAGGGGAGCTGGAAAGCTGGAGACAGCTGCTCCTTACTGAGTCAGTCCTGGAGCTGCAGGCAGGACACAGCAGGGAGAGGCTTGGGATCTCTGCCAGGGAAACAGCGACCCTTGCCGAGGAGCAGGACTTTCCTCTTCACATCTGCAGCCAGGTGGGAGAGCTGGAGCCTCACATCCCTCTGCCAGTAGGAATAGAGCAGCGGGTTCAGGAGGGAGTTCCCCAGCCCCAGCAGCCAGAGGAAGTTCTCGATGATTTTGTAGGGGAAGCACTGCGGGCAGAACACCAGCACGATGCTGGCGATGAAGAAGGGCAGCCAGGAGAGGGTGAAGCACCCGATGAGCGTGGCGACCGTGCGCATGGCCTTCATGTCGCTGATGGTGCGTGGTGGGGGGCAGCCCCCCGCCAGCCCGGCCTGCTCCACCTCCTGGATGTGCTGCACGTGCACCGAGGCGATTTTCAGCATGTCGCAGTAGAGGTAGAGGAAGAGGAAGAGCGCGGGGAAGAAGCCCATAATGAACAGGCTGAGCAGGTAGGCAGGGTGGAAGACATGGAAGAAGGAGCACTTCCCACGGTTGGAGAACATCTGGAGGCACGGGAGGAAGACCGGGAGGAAGCCAACGGTGGCAGCAACCAGCCAGAGCCCCATCAAGCATATCCCAACCCTCAGGCCCGTCACCAGCTGGAAATAGTGGAAAGGCTTCCGGATCGCCAGGTGCCTGTCGCACGCAACCAGGGTCAGGGACAAGATGGAGGCAGCAGAAGAGGAGATCACAAAAGCCATTCTGAGGGTGCAGAAGTTCTGGGAAGGGTAAAAGGGCTGGGAAATCTCGTCCATGGCCAGACCCATGACCGTGAAGCCAACCATGGTGTCCGCAATGGCGAGATTGAGGACAAAACAGAGCCCCTTGGAGCTGCTCTTCTGGATGAGGAAGAGGAGGACAATGGCCACCAGCATATTGGCAGCGATGATGAGCGAGGCCAGCAGGGCAAGGATGGCTCCCACTGCCCAGCTGCCCATGGCTGTCCCCTGCAGGCCACAGCACAAGGATGGCACGACCCCAACACGATTCTCAGGCACCCCTCACCTGGGGCCTCTCAGCAGGTGCAGGTCGGTGGTAGGTGCAGCCCCTCACTCTCTGGGGAGCAGTGGGATCCTGGGGAGCAGTGGGAGCCCAGGGAGCAGCGGTGTCTCTCAGGGAAGCGGAGCTCTGCCAATGCCTGCCTGTGGAAGGGACTGCTGGACTCGCAGCACCCGCTGTGCCCACTGAGGTCCCTCCCCTCCAGCCACGTTTCCAGACAACCCTGGAGCAGAGGGGAGAGCAGTGAGCACCTGGGCAGGAAGCTGCCACGGTGGCACACGGGGCGATGGCTGTCCCCCACCGGGGACCAGGGGATCGAGCAGAGCAGTGCCTGCTCAGACACGGGAACTGGGAATGGAGACAAGCACAAGAGTTCCCAAAGCCTGACACAGCCTGTGGGGCTACTGGGGGTCACTGCCGGACCCAGGGAAGCCTCTTCCTGCAGGGACCAAGGGAATACCACCAACTCCTTGCCAGAGCAGCAGCTGTGAAGGCGACCTGGTTACGATGAGGAAAAACACTGAGAAGGGATGTCTGTTCAAATACAGATGGAGAAACATCTGCCAGTCTGGGAACCCAGCAGGCACAGCTGGGAGTCTGCCAGATGGAAATCTTGGCAAGCACAGCAGGGAGCCCAGGGCATCCTCAGGGACTCCAAAACCCAGCTGCTCCAAGAGCTGGTGTCCTCTGTGCACTCATGGATCCGTGCAGAAGTAACTGGCTGTTGTCCAAAACAAGCCCCTCTCTCTCCAAGAGCTCCCCCTACACAGTCCTTCGGACCCCCTGGGAACTCCAGGCTGGTCCCAGGCTCCACATGGACCATATCCAAAGAGAGACTTTGTCCTTCATCAACAGACCATGCTCCTGGAAGAGTTTAATGAACTGTGCCATGATACTTCCAATGAAATTTATGTATGTGATAAAAAATATAAATAACACTAAAAAGTACTAATTCTGTAGACACACAATTGCTTTACTAATCACTAGTGTATTTACCTCACTAATAGTAACTTGTAACAAAGAAATTCATGGAACGAAAGCCGCCACATCCTTGTCTTACAGAATCCCACAACACCCACCCATCACGTCCCTTACACCCCCTGGGGTGGGCTGACTCTCACAGGCTGTGACAGTGACTGCTCCATCCCTTCTACAAAGTGCCACAAGCCCTCTCCTGCCTCATGAGCTGGAAAAATCCGAGCTGCCAGGAAACGAGGCAGGTCCGAGCCTTCCTCTGTCAAACAGTAACCTGGGGAGAGGCTGAACAGGACATGGGCACTGTGGTGGGGAGGGAAGGCGCAGCAGACACAGGAATGATGGGCACTGGCTGGAGCTCTGGAGCAGGGAGGCCTCCCAGGAACACTCTGGGTCTGCACTGCAGGTGGCCACTGGAGGGACTCCTCCGGTGGCCATAGGAAGGGTTCCGGTGACCTTACACCCCTTCTTCTTTTGTTGGCCCAGGGAGACATCTGAAGAGCCTTTCCCCTGATGCTGGAGAGGGTCCAAACTCCATGGCATAAGATCAAAGTGGAGGGAGGATTTTCAGGACAGTGTGGAGAAGGAGCCAGCGTCTCCCTGTCTTGGTTAACTGACATTTTTATCTTTAATGTGGCAGGACCACACATATTTCTACCTTAAGCACTTGGGGAGGTCTGTGACTTGTTCCCAGGGCACCTTGAACCCCTTCCATGTCAGAGTTCAACCCCAGGGTCCTTCCTGTGGGTGCAGGAGAACAGGTACAGAGCACTCAGGTGTGCTCTTACACATTACCTGGCACAGCACGGACAAGGTCAGACAGAGAGACACGTGAGCCTGAGCACATATGACAACAGATATTTCAGGAGAACTTTTAGGAAGGAATTCCTGGGGGAATGAGGTCCCAGAGCAGAAGGAGCACCTCCAAAGCCATCCAGGGAAGCTGGTCCAACAGGAGGAAGAAGAGGGGACAGAACAGCCTCTCACCAAGCACCTTACAGCTGAGAAATGCAGCAAAGTGGCTGTGGAGACACTTGTCTAGCATTGCTGAGGGGCTCCCTGTACCAGCCTGAGGAACAGCAGGGAACTGTCAGAGGATCAGTCCTAAAACGACTGGAGCTGCACAGAAATGACTCCAGTACTGGAGAAACCCAAAAGATCATGAACCAGGGCTAAAACACACCTCAGACTTGTGTTCATCCACCACATATGTATTTATTTAATAAATAAAGAACTTATTTACTTCGTCATGTTTGGAAACTCTCAGCCAGGTGAGGCACAGGAACCTTGTTCACTCCCAGTCCATCACTGCCCATTCCTCGGAGCTTGTATGGACAGTTTAATTCTGACAACCCTCTGGCCTGCTGAGCTGGGCCCTACACTAAAAGACCTGTTCAAGGCAGGGTTTAAGTCCAAAAGCTCAGCACCTTCACTAGACCTGCAGCTGCAAAGGCATATTTGCCTTTGCAAAACCAATTCCCTTGTTTTTCCCAGCTGGATTTGGCTGAACATTCCTTGTGTGATCTGCACAGAAACTCTGCTCACAGCAGGCCCAGCCAGGACACTCTGCTGTCACAAGGGACCTTCATCCAAACTGAAGACACCCCACAAACAGGAAACATAAGAGCTGTTTGCTTTCATAGCCATAAACACTAAAAAATAAAAAAACAGAAGAGGATGAGCAAAATACCCTGCTGGATATTCTGCTCAGCACCAGCCGTGTCAGAGCCACCACTTTCAAGTGCTAAGTTCACCTTTAAACCACATTACCTGTGATTACATCATTGACAAATGATCTAAGCAAAAATCATATCAGCATTGAACAGTAAGCTAAGAGACCAAAGTTTGGCAAAACTGAGCTGAGAAGGCAACAGCGTCACTTTCTGACACAAACAAACTTGTGTTTAGAAACACCTCTGTTGTAATGAATCCCACATACTGCTCTTATATAAATATATGGAGAAAAAAGGTATATATAGCGTGGTGAAAACCAGCAAGGGCAGACATCTGTGCAGTAAATCAGACCCAAACTCGAGCCACCTGGTCAATAAATAATTTAATGGAGTTACAGTTCTGCAGTAAACATGACAATGGCACCTTCCAGGGCCCCAGCCCCGCCCCGCGGGCACGGGAGGACACCCACACTGCCAACCCACGAGCCACAGTGCCCTGAAGGCCACTGGAACGCACAGATCTTCACAGAAGATATTCCTGCAGGCCCAGGCACACGTACACCTCCGGGTGGGAAACATGCAGCTCCTGCCGCGGGCTCCCGGCTATCCCAGCCAGCTCACGCTCCAGGGACCATGCATTTGGGGGGCGAGCCCAGCCCACAGGTACCAAACACCACAACATGGGGATGGTGGGATGAGGAGGGAGGCGGCAGCACAGCTCTGCTGCCAGCCCCGAGGGTGACTCTGGTGAGATGAAGGCAGCTGTCAGAACGGGAGGCGCTTCAACTGCTCGTATGTGATAAAAAACTGAAGGGAACGTCAAGGAACTGGGACAGAGACGTGAGGCAGCTGCCTTGGCAGGGAGGGCAGAGCATCAGCACAGCTGGTGGAGACCCACGTGGGGAGATCCTCACCCAGGCAGCACAAACTGATGTGCACAGGTAGAACAGAGCTGGGGAGCAGGGGCTGTAAGGACAGGGGAGAGACACCCAGAGCAAACCAGCCCAGCCCTGCCCAGACCACTGAGAGGAGGAGGTGGCTCCAAGCCCACACTGGGAGCTCTTTACAGTAAATTCCCCACCCAGTTTCAGAGGCAGAAGGGTCTGGGTGAGCATACGGGCACTGCTGGTCCTGCACAGCAGGTCAGCAGCTCCCTCAGCACCAGAATGCTCCCCAGGATTCCCTCCTGAACAGGAGCAGATCCAGGAACTGCAGCACCTCCCACAGCCCAGGGCACAGGGAAGGTCTCAGCCAAGTCCTCAGAGCACTGGCTCTACAGAAACCACCAGAGCTGCCCACCAGGGTCACCAGTGCACCCCACTGGGGTGTCAGCCCCGCTCTGCCCTTCCCAGCTCAGTTCTCCCCTTGTCCCCCATCCACCTCCCAGCAGCACACAGGATACAATGATGTTCCAGGGACCCAGCCGAAGCCAGTTGGGCCAAAAGCCTTTGTAGAGTGCAAAGAAGCCCTCACTCTTCCATGTCTGGGAGGAGAAGAGACAGGTGGATTAGGAGACACACCAGGCCCACACTCTGCCCATGTCCTCAGTGCCCCGTGTGACACACTGGCTCTCCCCAGCAGCTGCAGGGAGCAGACAGGCCCATGCAGGTGCACTTGCAGTCTCTGAACCTAATTCACTGCATCACAGCCTAAATTTTGTCCCAGAAAGCTGGGAGGATGCTCAGGCTGACAGTGACCACCTCAGGAAGTGACTCTGGGCCCTTCCCTATCTGTCTGACACACTCGCTGAGGACACGTTCTGTGGCTGCAGGATCTCACTGTTCCCATCAGTGTGGTGCTGGGACCCAGCCAGCCTCCCAGGACAGGGATGTGCCCACCTCTGTCGCCCTTACCTTCACGAGGCCATCCAGAGTGCCCTTGTAGAGCTCCGTGCTGCCCACGATGGCCCGCTGGTTCATCATCCGCGTCCGCACCACGTCCACGGGGTTGGAGGCGATGGCCCCCGCCAGCCCACACGTGAAGCTGGAACTACACCCCCCAAATCAGGATAGGGACAGCCCTGAACACGGCCACTCCCGCTCAGGCAGGGCACAAAGTACCTTCCACTGGATTTTATGAAAGGCATCTAGCAGTAAACAGGAGATGCACCACGTGCTCCCACCTGGAAAAGGGGCAGTGGCAGGACCTGGACCACCACAGGACCCCAGAGAGCTCTGGGGAAGGAAATGCTCAGCTCAGCTAATTCCAGACCCTCGTCTGAGCCTGCAGCTGGTTCCACAGGGATGCCTGCAGCCCTGAAAAGGTCCCAGGTGCTGCCCAGGTGACACAGACCTGAAGGCAGCCCCTGGGAGCTCACATCCTTCCCATTAGGGCAAACACTTCTTTGGGAAGGGAGAAGAGCAAAGGCAGCAGGAGAGATCACAGAGCTGCCGGTTTTCCCCCCTCCATGTAGGGTATAGTGCTCCTTTCACCCACAGCAGGCAAAACAAATTGCTTCAGGAAGCCCTGAAGCACCTCCAGCTGAAGAACAGGGAAACAAAGTGAAAAAGAACTTTAGTGATCTCTGCCCACCTCTGCTCAGGTTACTCAGGGCCCTGTCAGCTTCGTGTTTGTTCATCTCTCAAAGCTCTCACAGCACTGGCTGCAAGCTGACAGGGTCTGGTCAGGTGAGGACCAGGGACTGAAGCAGCTTTCAAGGGATTGTTACAGGTACCACACACCTGCCTGGTTCATACCAGGGCTCAGACATGGGGCAACAGCGTTTCTGGCCATCAGCCAGCTGAAAACAAGCTGACATTCCACGTCACCAAAGGATTTCTAACAGGTCCTTCCCCAGGGAGGTCTGTCTGGGGATGTGGGGGTGTTTTAAAGGTGGCCTTGGCAGTGCTGGGGGGAACAACTGGTCTTTGAGGTCTTACCCAACCTTAATGATTCTGCACTTGCTGCCCACTCTGAGCTGCTCCAGCCAACAGAGCAGATCCTTCAGAAGCACCGAGCCTGTTCCCTGCAGCCCCAGAGCGCTCGCTCCACCAGCAAATCCCTCCAGATCCCACCTGGCTACTCTGCTCCACACGCCCCTCCAAGCCTGCAGAGAGCAGCAGATACTCACACGAAGTGGGTGAAGATGGTGTCACCCATGAGGCCTGACAGGATTAAATGCTTCTTGGTGATGTCGTAGACCGGTAGCTCCACCCCCACCACGATGGCAGCTCGCTGGGCCGTGGGGACAACACCCTGTGGGGCAGGGACACCCTCACAAGCCGCTCGAGGGGCCTGCACCCAGTGGCACATCCCACAGCTCCCTCTCGGCCTTTTCCTGACAGTCTTCCCCATGTCCTCCCTGCAGCTCTTCAGGCAGACCAACTCTGCTCTAAAGCCCAGGAGGATCCCTCCACCCTGGCAGGATGATTCCAGATGAATTAACTGCACGCTGCTTCCATCCTGCCAGCACACAGGAACCAGGCTGTCACCCCCTCACCTTCCCCACCGATTCCAACACCAGGAAAGATTCTGCCCCACGAGAGAGGCAGTTTAAGGAGCAGGAAGGGGCTCCAGGTGCTCCCTGATAAGAGTGCATCCACTTCCACAAGGTTTTTGTTAGTTCTGCTGCCAGTGGGGGATTCTGGGAGCTGGTACTCACCCTCCAGAGGCCTCGGGTACCTTCCTGCTGGTAGATGTCAATGAAGCTGCCGATCATCCCGCCCTGGAACAAGCTGCCCTGAGCCTGCATTCGGATCTGGAAAGAAGGGGAGAGTCAGCAGGTAGACATCAACACCTGTCCTGACAGCATCACCTGCCCCAGAGGGCAGGGACACTGGGGATACCAGCACCATGGAACTCCTGGGAGCAGGAACACAGAGCAGCTCAGAGCAGACACTGCTCTCCACGTCTCTCTCCTTGCAAACCATGTGGCCAGTGATGGCAGCAGGCAAGGAGCAGGGAGAACAGCAGCACAGGGACATGAGGGATGAGGCTTTCCTGCTCTGGAAGCAGCCCAAGAACGTGGATCTACACATGGAGAAGCATAGGGAAGTTCTCCAGGCTCTCTCAGCCCAGAGCAGGGCTACCCTGACTGCAGGGCACCAGGCAGTCCCCACTGGGCTCTGCTCACTCCACACACCAGGCAGTGCCAGCACAGTGACCAAGGAGAGAGCAGCAGGGCAGGTGTGAGGAACTGGCTGCTACCTGCTCACCTTGCCAGGTCGAATAATGCAGCCTCCACCCTTCACCACAACAAATTTCATGACCTTTGTTGCCCAGAGAAGCTGTGGCTGCCTCACCCCTGGAAGTGTCCAAGGTCAGGCTGGACAGGGCTTGGAGCAACCTGGGACAGTGGAATGTGTCCCTGCCCATGTCAAAGAAGTGAGACAAGATGAGCTTTAAGGTCCCTTCCAACCCAAACCCTTCTGGGATTTTGTGATCTTTAAGAGCTGTGTTTTTTGCTGTTAATTGCTCTGGGCTTCGGTCTCCATTTATTAGAAAAGCCCAAATTAGCAGAACTGGTGGCTCAGGGAGCATTGGCTTCACCTCCCACAGTCCCACAGCCAGCCAAGTGCTGGCCAGGAGCTGCCCTTACCTTCAGCACATCTGTGGGATTGGCCAGCGCAGAGGAGATGACCCCCGAGACCACCCCACAGATCACATTGATGAGCAACGTTTCATCTGCAAGCAAGGAAAGAAGGTCAGACCCTACAGACCTCATGGGAAGGGGCACAGGTGGGATGGAACAAGGGCTGGGAAGAGCACAGCAGCTCAGTTCTCAAATCTCACAGTGAAGCTGCAGGAGCAGGGGCTGGGCAGGTGCCACAGCTCGTGGCAGGTCTGTCCCCACACCCACCAGGGACAGGAGGTGGCAGCTGAGACACTCAGCAATGCATTCTCTCAGAGGGGCAGGTCTGACTGATGAGAAGGAAAATCACGGGACACATGAAAATTATGAGCAATTATCTGACATTTCAGTGTCCAGTGATGCATTTCTCGTGATAGGGACAAGCCAGGACAGAGGGAGACAACCCAGCACTTCTCAAGGCCACCTGATACCAAATGGTTTTGGCTCCAGTGAGACCACACAGCCACCCAGAGCCAGCTGAGGACTGGGACCACGTGGGGAGTTAGATGGGATTAGTTCCAGGGAGTAACCTGAGACTTCCAGGCCCAGTATTAGGATGATGGTTACGTTGGGAAAAGGCACAGCACTTTGCTGGTACTGACCACGGCACTTCCCAGAGGAGACCAGGCCACTGGCTGCCCCAGGCCTGTAGGGAGACAAACATTCAGGCACGGAGCTCACAGCTGGAAAGGCTGGAACAGCGAGGAGGGGCCTGTGTACACGGACAGAACCAGGCAGGGAGAGGCGTTACTGGAGCAGGGAGAGAGGTTACTGGGGACAGAGCAACCCTGTAAAGGAGCTCTAGTGAACCACAGCATCTCCTGAGTTGGATGATCCACAAGGATCATCGAGTCCAACTCCTGGCCCTGCCCAGGACATCCCAACGCTTGTCCAAACCCTCCTGGAGCTCTGGCAGCCTTGGGGCTGTGCCCACTGCCCCAGGGAGCCTGTTCAGTGCCTAGCCACCCTCTGGGGGAAGAACTTTTCCTGATATCCCACCTAAACCTCCCCTGACACAGTTCCATGCCATTAGTGTGCTGCATCTCGCCTGCCCACTCTGCTTTCCCAGGTTGGAAGAGTGTTACAACATTCCCTCATGTCACCCCAGAGACGAAATCCACCCCTGCAGATCTCAGTGCTCCCTCAGGGAGCATCCACCAGACTCCTGCTGCTCCAATGCCCAGGGAGGAGCTGCAGAGGCCTCCTGAGCAGAGGGCACAGGTCAAGGGCACTGGTGACATCTCACCTTTACAGTCAGGGCCAAAGCTACAGAGCTGAGTCCCACAGTTCCAATCCACATGTTGCCCAGAAAAGCTGTGGCTGCCCCATGCCTGAAAGTGTTCAAGGCCAGGATGAGGCTTGAAGCAACCTGGCATAGTGGAAGGTGTCCCTCCCCACGGCAGGGGAGTGGAACTGTGTGATTTTTTTTGGCTCCAATGTGCAAAGCAGAGATAAAGGCTCAACAGAACAAGAGGACTCCCCCAAGCTGTGCCAGGGGAGGTTCATGTTCGACAGCAGAAAGAATTTCTTCATGGAAAGGGCTGTCAGGCACTGGAAGGGGCTGCCCAGGGAAGTGGTGGAGTCCCCATCCCTGGAGGTGTCCAGGGAAGGACTGGACGTGGCACTCAGTGCTCTGGGCTGGGGGACAAGGTGGGAATCAGGTGGGATTGGATAGCCTTGAAGCTCTTTTCCAACTTGAATGATTCTGGGACTCTCCTATGATTCCATGGCCTGGCTGGAGGGAGGTGGTTGGGTAGGGATCACGGGTTCCCATTGGGATTGAAACTGATCCTTGCTACCACTGACAAAACCACAGCACCCAGTAAGAGAGCTCCATTCCTGTGGGAATGTCAGGGTGGGAAGGACAGAGCAGAGAATGAGCAGAACACACAACAGAGTGTGGGATCAGTGAGCTGGGAGATGCCCCTGCTGCCCCGTTCCCTGACACCGACCTTCCATGCGATCCACGAAGAGCCGCTTCAGGCTCTGGTAGATCCCGATCTTGATGGTTCCATAGGATGCCTGTCTCAGCAGTGCCGGGGCGATCCTGAGGGGGAACGATCCCTGAGCATCCCTGTGGGCCAGCACAGGCCACTTCCCACCAGCCCCCAAACTGCCAGGGGCCAGGCATGTCCCTGCCACCACTCCGGTGCCTGGGGCAGGCAGAGGGGGATGCCAGGGTGGAGGAGGGAAAGTGGGATGGGCTGGGGGTGTGGGCAGGATGGGAGAGGGGATGCTGTGACCGAAAGGGGTTCCAGGACAGCCGCTAAGAGATGGCGGGCCGGGGGGGGGGGAAGGACCCGCGGTGGGCAGCGGGAAAGCCCGGGGTGGGTGAAAGGAAATGCCGGGCCGGGTGGAGGACCCGTGGCAGATGGGGGCGCCGGTGCGGATGCGGGGGGGTTCCCGTGGTGGATCGGGGAGCCCAGGGCGGATGGGGGGTCCTGGTCCCGGTAGGGGAGTCCCAGTGCGGATGGGAGGTCCCATGGCGAATGGATGCGGGGGGGCAGGGTGGATGGGAAGGACCCGTGGCTTATGGGGGTCTCGGGATGGATGGGGCCCGGTGCTGATGGGCAGGATCCCTGTCCCGATGAGGTCCCGGTGTGGATGGGTCCTGGTTCCAATGGGCATCCCGGTGCCCATAGGGTCCCTATCCCGATGAATCCCGGTGCCGAGGGGGATCCCGGTACAGATGGCCCCTATCCCGATGGGTCCCGGTGCTCACCCCGAGTACAGGGCCCGTCCTCCCTCCTCGCGGCAGATGCGGAAGAGCGCGTGGAACATGCCCCGGTACCGCACCTCGCGGAACCGCGCGTCGGTGCTCTGCCCCTGCACCTGCAGCCGCGTCTTGGTGAGGTCCACGGGGAACGTGCCTGCGGGGACAGCGGGGACAGCGGCGTCAGCGCCCGCCGGGACCGGCCCCGCCGCCGCCCCGCCGGCCCCGCCGCCTCACCGAACTCGGCCACGATGGAGGCGAGCCCGCCATACACGAATGGTTTCCAGTTGAGCGCGGACATGGCATGGCTGGCGGGCACCGCCGCCACCGGGACCGGGACCGGAACCGGAACAGCCGGCGGAACGGGCACCGGCACCGCCGCGCCCCCCGACGGCCCCCGGCGGCACCGCACAGGGACCGGGCACCGCCCCCGGCACCGCGGGCAGGGCGAGGCGGAGCCCCACCCGCACACCGGGAGCAGGACGGGGCTGAGCCCCTCCAGATACTGGCCGCAGAACAGCCACAGCCCCCTCCAGGGCACCGGGAGCAGGACGGCTGAGTCCCCTGCTCGGCACACTGGGAACTCCCTGGGTCTGCCCCAACCCCCGTCCCTGCCAGACCCCACATCAGGTGCCTCCGGGCTCAGTCCCAATTGCTCCAAGGGGAAAATGCCCCCTCTGCCACCCATGCCTGGAACTGCTGTGGACTCTGTCTGGAGGGATTACTCGTTGTAGGAGTCAGATCCAGCTCAAACCATCCCAAACCCCATGCCTCCCATCACCACTGTTCACCACCCCCCAACTGTGTATCCATTGTTCCTCGTTTTCCAGCCAAATCAGCCCAAAATCAGCATCAGGAACAGGAAGGCTGCTCCCGGGACCAGCTTCTGACAAACACGAATTTTTATTAAGAGACCTATAAACACACCCACAGCGAATGGCCCCGACACAGCGATGCATCCCTGTGGATCCACCACGGATCCACCGCAGAACCCGGAGACGCCGGGCGCAGGACCCAAACCCAGCAGACAAGGCCAGACCAGACACCCACCGGCCTCTTCCTGCACTACAAGAGGGGGACACCCCCCAGGACTGACAGAACTGGGGGTTTCGGGCAGGGGAGCATCCTGCTGATCCCAGCCCCCAGCTCCTGCCACGGTCCATGGCCAGCGCTGAAGGGCAGCAGGGAGAGCCCCGGCCCAGAGCAGGATGAGATCCAAAGGGAAGCTCCCACGAGGTAAACAGTCCGGCTGCAGTGCCCTGGGAGCTTGAAGCAGGTGTTTGGGCAGTCTCAGGGCCTCCCTGGCCCAGGAATGCTCTCCCAGGGGTCAGTGGCGGCCAGAGTCTCTGCCAGAGCCCCGCTCCTTGTGCCTGGAATGGGACTCCCGGGATCTGCCTCCCCTGGGGGACACGTCCCGCCGGCCGCCGTGGCTGTCGCCCCTCCTGCCAGCCTCCTCCCTCTTGTCCCGCTCCTCCCAGGAGCTGCTCTGTCCCCTCTGCTCCTGACCGCTCTTGTCCCCCTTCCTCTCCGAGGGCCGCTGGTGCCGCCGCTGTTCTTCGTCCCGCTGCGTCCTGCTCCCGGCGTTCCTGTCGGAGCTCCCACTGGCGTAGCGCTCGTACCCGGGGTCCTCCTTCTCCTTCTTGATCTTGATCCTGGGATGTGGCTCCTCCGTGCCCGCCCGCTTCCCAGCCTGCTGGCCTGGCTTCGGCTGCTCCGCTCTGCCCCGCGGCTTCTCTGGAACACGGGGTCACAACTCGGGATGGACTCAGTTCCAGGAGCACCCCCACAGCCCCCAGGCTCAGCCCCATTTCATGGCACTGCCCCAACTCCCCTCCCACCATGAGTTCTTCCCCTATACCCCCAATATCCCAGCCTGCTTCCCCCTCAGGGAGATTCCACTCCACTTCCAACCACGACACCCTTCCTCCAGCTGTGGCCATCTTGCTTCCCTCTTTACCGCTCACATCATGTTCTTTCCAGCAAGGCTGGGCACTTCGAGTCATTCCCTTCACTCAGTAACATCGCGATCCATTCTGTGGGATTTTCCAGTTCAGACTAAACGACTCTTTTCCCTCTTTGCTTTCTCTCTCCCCTCCCTCATTTTCGAGCATCTCCTCAGCACCCTGGAGCAACACCACCCTCACTTTGTGCCCATTTTCCTCCCTCCAACCCTTCTCTCCACCCAGACTCCAGCTCCTAATCCCACCTGGGATCCAGCCTGCCAGGAACACTCCTCACCTTTCTGCTTTTTCACAGGCACATCCTCCTCCTCCGACGGGGAGTCGGACGAGGAGTGAGGTGGCGTTTTGACCCCGCAGCCCTTGGCATGGAGAGCTCTGGTCACCTCATCCCAGTCCTCCGACTCCTTGGGAGGCCGGTAGTTGGCCACGTGGTCCACGCGGATGGTCCGTCCCTTGATCTGGAAGGGCCGGGCTCTCAGACCGCGGGCAGGTCCCGGGAAGCAGCCGGGGAGCCGCGGTAGCAACACCCGAGCCCCACTCACCTTGATCCCATTGAAGTTGTCCACAGCCAGGATGGTGCTCCTCTGGTCCTCATAGCACAGGAAGCAGAACCCTTTGGACTTCCCGGTCTTCTTGTCCCGCACGAGGTTGATGTTGACGACCTCGCCGTACCTGTGACACAGCGTCAGCACCCTCCGGCAGCGCCCGAGCGGGCGGCGGGGCCGGGGCTGCGGCACTCACTGCGAGAACAAGCAGATGACATCGCCCTCCGTCAGCTCGTAGTGCAGCCCGCCTGCGGGGAGAGGGATGGGACGTGTCACCGGCACCTAGCGGGCCTGGCCCGACCCCGCCGCCCCCCGGCCCGGTCCGTACCCACAAAGATCCAGGCGCTGTCCTTGTACTCCGCGTGCCACGACACCGCCTCTTGGACGCCCAGCTCCGCCTCCCGCGCGTTCAGCTCGTTGATCAGCTTCACCTTGGTCAGGGGGCTGCGGGCGAGGCACGGTCAGTGCCGGGACCGACGGAACCGAATCTTCCCCCATCCCTCCCTCCCGCTCCCCTCACACTCCCCTCAC
>JAYRBT010000156.1:19170874-19205750 GCA_036023395.1 Myiotriccus ornatus
GGGGCCGGCGGGGCCGCGACCGACGGAGGCGACACCGGCGACATGTTCCGCTGCCGCGGGGCCCTGGCGCGCGCCCTGCGCCCCCCGCCGCCGCGGGGGCGCGCACACGCGGGTCAGTGCCGGCATCGCGGGGGGGGGGGCGGGCACGGACACGGACACGGACACGGACACGAGGGGGGGGCAGGACGGGCGCGATCCCCGCCGCTTCGGCCGCCGCTTCATCCCGCGCGGGTCGGCAGGCGCCGTCCCCCGCCTCTTTCCCCCCTCCCCGGCCCCGGGGGTGGCCCCGGAGCGCTCCGGGCCGGGAGGGCGCGGCCCTGCCCCGACCCGGCGGGACGCGGGAGGGCAAACCGTGCCTGGGACACCGCGAGCGACCTGGGGCTGCTCGGGCGCCATTCGGGTGGCTTTGGTGCGGCTGCGGGTTTTTTGTTGCAAACGAGCGCGCTTAGGCGGAGGCGAGGCGGGTTCGGGTGTCCGCTGCGGGAGGTGGCGATGGACGGAGCCCGAACCTCCCCCTGGGAACATCGGCCGTGCCGTGAGCAGGACGCGGAGCCGTCCCCGCCGTCGCTCCGGGGCGGGGGAATCGATTCCGTGGAGGGGCGGGCTGTGATCAGGCCGTAGTGGAACAAAACGCCGCGTAGCTGCTCAGCCAGGTGTGCTCCTTGTGTGCCGGGACGTGCCTGCGCCCGGGTCTGCTCAGTTCCACTGGGGATGTCCTCTGTGCCCGCTGTGTCCAGCTGTGTGGGCAGAAGGGGGGTTTTGTGCCGCTGTGGCCATCGCTGCTGCTTGCCCCGGCGAGGTTACCTGGAGCCAGGCGCATCCTCGGACAGGAGAGGCCTGGAGAAGGTGTGGGAACCACCAGCGCACGTCTCTGTGCTCTCCCAGCCCTGTGTGGCCGCAGGCTCTGGCTGCAGGCAGCCTTTCCAGCTGCCCGGAGATGCTCCTGCTGTTAATTAGCCCAGTTACTCCTTGATCTTACAGATGTTTTCATATTCACGGCTGCCTGGAGCACGTTGTTGTGGCACGGGATAAATTCCCTGCGGTCGCTCAGATGTGGTGCCACGTTTTCCAAACAAGGAGCTTGTTTGGTTTCAGAAATGACTTAAGTCTCTAAATTTCTGGCCGCACCTTCGTGTTGACAGTGTTTTTGTGTTGTTTTTTCCAATAAATTGTGTCCCTTAGGCACCTTGTTGCAGCGCTGGAATGTGCCCCCAGACCTGCAGCTGAGCAGACAAGTGCAGACAGGCGTGCCCGGGGAAAAAGGCAGTAATACGTTTTTTGCCTTTATTGTGGGCTTGACCACCTTAGGAGCAGGTGCCTATGTAAGTAGAAAGGTGGTTCCTTGGGAAGAAGCCGCAATCCATCTCTCCTGTCGAGCGTTTGCTGTATTCCAGCCCTCTTTACTCAGCTTTTGATCTCTGTAGCTTTATCTCTGTTTTCTCCTTTAGAAAACTTCAAGGGAAGCTAACTGGAAATTAACTTCTTGTGATTACTTGTTTTTTGACTGTAATTTCAGTTACCTGTTAGGGTTTTTTTTACCTTAAAGGCACTCTTGGGGTTTTTTTTGTCATGACCAACCACAGCTCTGTCTGTTGCCATGTATGGGATTTGATAGCAAAGCAAACCATTCCTTGCCAAATCTCAGTTCAGAACATTTGTTTAACTTCTGTAAGGATACAAAATCAACCCCGAACTGGTGAGCATTTATGTCCTACATGAGAAGGATAAAGGTTTCCAGCCTGACTTAGAGAGTAAACGATATTCCCAGAATGCTGAAGAGTAGCAGCATTTCCTGGGAGTGGATGGATCCCAAGTTTGCATCAAACAACTCTGTATTTCCAACCTCTTTTTTCTTAGAGGATCATATTCATTAAAAGTTCCAAATCCTGATTTTCTCCTAAGGAAAGTCCTGGGAAAGGTGTGGGAAAAAAAAATTCAAACAGTGCATGGAGAAAAAATCTTTTCCTGTTCCCTTTAAATTTAATTCTTTCCTGTGCCCTTCTGCCCTTTTTTTTTTGACACACAAGGTAGCTGAAATTACAAAGCCTACTCTGCTTTTCCTAAGGCCTGTTTAATCAAGAATCTTTCCTAATATTCAGCTCTTTCCTTCTTCTCTTCCATTGCCTGTCTTCACCCACAGTTTTGCAATGCCATCCGCTAAGATGCCCTTCTAGATCCCTGACGTCTTCTGGTGTCCCTGGCAAAGCTGGCAGCAACCTCTTGTTATACTTAATAGTGGGAGGAACAGTCACTGGGACAGGAGCTTATGTAAGATGCTTCAAAAAAATGTGTTTATTGGGTAGGAGGGTGGAGGGAGGGCACCTGTCTGTACCTCCCACTAAGTTACCCTTCACTTCAAACCCTCTTTGTGCTCCCTGGCCTCAGTTATTAATTTTCAAGGGACACTGCCAAATAATTTAAGGTTATAAATTTGATATTCTCAAGCAGTGCAGTCCTCAGTGGGGAAATCTGCCTTGGAATTAACCTTTCCACTTTAAGTTAATCTAAAATAAACTGACAATCTTTGATCTGTAACCATCAGAAAGGCTCTAATCATTAATTAATGCACCTATCCTGGTATCAGTAATGTTGGCATGCAGAAAAGGAAATAATAACTGAATATAACTGTGTTAGAGGGAAGAAAACTTGTCCAGTGTTATGATTTCTTTGGGGAAGAGCACTGAAATATCACCCCACAATCTGGCAAAGTACAGTCGTGTTTCTGACTAGAAAAAAGTTGACATTGTCCTGTTGGAAATATTTGTCCTGAAGGCCTCATCTGATGTTTTGCTTGTGGTTTTTCCTAAGGGATATGTTTAATTTGCACTATGCTGCCCTTTGGACTCGCTTAAAACCTTCCTGGTTCTGCTTGCAAAGGCAGAGGTGGTTTGTTAACCTTGGCTTTTCTGTCTTTAAGCAAAAGGCTTTAAAAATACCTTTCTCTTAATTCTTTTCAACACTGAGAAATTCTTGTTTTTGATATTTCTGACATTACTCCAGTTCCCTGGACAGGCTTTTGTCTGCCCATGCTCTTTTTTTGTGCCTGGCATTAAGTTCCTCCATTTTTGTTTGAGGCTATTTGCTCTAAGACACCAACTTGTGGGGGTTGGCAAATGAAATTTGATGTCGTGCAAATGGTAGAGATTATTAGCAAGGCTGGTTTTTTTGCCTTAAAAGGAAGGTTTGCTTCCATCTAATTTGTTACCCACGGGGGCAAACACTGGACTCTCACCTGCTCCCAGCACTCCCAGTGTCCAGCTCCACTGCATTACCAGTTTCTGTTGGAGGTTAACATGACGTAAAAGATGCTCCCTCTTTGTCTGTACCACTAAATTGTACCTGCAGGGTCCGCTCCTGCTGTATCCTGAATTTCACAGTCAAATAAACAGGTGAGCATTCAGCTGGAAGAGATTCCATGTCCAAAGGCTGTTACCTGGAGCAGCCCTGCTCCTGTGGCTGAAGGCACTGCTGATGTCAGGGGTGTCACCACTGCCACCACCATGCCTCTAACGCCTGGCCTAGAGAAAGCCACTCGGGCTGTTGGCTCTGCCCAGGTGCTCTGGACTTGGAAAGCTGGGAGATGCTTTTTCCTTGGATTCGTCTTCCATTTTGCAGCCCTGTGTCGTGGCCCAGCCTGCGCGTGGCCTTGGGGTTGGTTTGGCTGCATTTCCTGCGTTGGAGCTGGTTCCTCTGGGAACAGGTTTGCAGCCAAACACCTACAGGAAGGTTCATTGTGTCTGGGAGGCAGCCAGACACCCAAGGCTCATCAGACCAGGGGCAAAGCAGGTAATTTTCTGAGCACAGTCTCAAGGGGCACCTTGTCCAGTGAGGTGTATTTTGGTCTGTGTGTTTTAACTAAAAGCAGGTGGCTTTTCCAGCACGCAGGATGGACACAAACCTGTCAGAGGGTAGCAGCAGGGTGGTGCCTTGGTGCTGTAAGGTGTACAAGGTCAGTATCTCCTGTCTGTCTCCAGGTGTACAAAACACTGAAGGAGAACAAAGAGCGATTCACCAGCCGAGTCTCGTCGATAACGCGAACCCAAGACGATGAGTCCTCTCCCTCTGGTGGGTACCAGTCTGCTGGTTCTGGGGTTGGCTCTGTTCTCCATAAGCTTGAGGCCTCTAAAACAAGTGGAGCACAGCACTGGAATCACAGAAGTGTGTTCACAGCATTGTCACTTCTCAGTGCTGTTGTTTGGGAATTCCCATTTGGGGCCTGGTTGGACGAGGCTTGGAGCAACCTGGTCTCGTGGAAGGTCTTCCTGCCCATGGCAGAGGGATGGAACTGGATGAGTTTTAGGGTCTCTCCCAACCCAAACCCTTCTGTGATTCCTGATTGTGTGACTTCCCAGCACAGAAGATGGTGCTGGCTCTCCATGACCCAGAATCAGGCTGTCTTACAGACAATCCTGAGGATGAAGTAGGGTGTCTCCTGGGGCTGATCTCTGCTGGCTATTCCTTCTGTGATAAAAAGAGAAAAGAGTCAGCCCTGCTTTTGGCTTTTACCTTTGCGCAGTCTGACAAGGACACTGTGATTCCAAAGGGCCTCTTTCCCTGGATAGCAGATGAAGAGGACCTGCCTGGGGGAGGAGGTGCCTTCTGCAGGAACTCAAAAGTGGTCTCCTTTAATACAATTACAGAAAAACCCTCCTTGGCCTTTTTGGGAACTTCCCTTTCTTATCAACTGTTCCCTGGTTGGCCAGTGCAGAGTTTTTGGTCTTGCTTAGAAAAACCAATTTGCTGAAATCTGGCTGGTTTCTGCAGGGAGTCAGCCTTGGGGGAAGCATCAGCGTGGTTCTTGGGAAGGGTACGGGGGTGGAAGGTGTTTGGAGGATAATTAGCCAAAGGAAGTCAGGGTGTGGAAGGCCCCTGGTGAGACCCAGTTTCCCTGAGTGTTTGCAGTAAGGTGTCCCCTCTGTCACCTGCATCTCCAGGTGCTCAGGTCAAGGTCCCATCCCACGTCCCTTTCCTGCTCATTGGTGGAGGAACTGCTGCTTTTGCTGCTGCCAGATCCATCCGTGCCCGTGACCCCGGAGCCCGGGTAAGAGCTGTCCTGCTCCAGGGCAGCCGTGTGGGTGACTGAACGCTGTGCTCGCTCCAGAGCCTCTGTCTGTGTTGCCATTTGCCTGCCACCGCTCCAGGTGATGTGTTTCCGGACCAATTACAGGTGCTGATTGTGTCTGAAGATCCTGCCCTACCCTACATGCGTCCACCTCTTTCCAAAGAACTGTGGTTTTCCGATGATCCCAACGTGACAGAGACCTTGCGGTTCAAGCAGTGGAATGGCAAGGAGAGGAGGTACGTGGCACTGCAGGTGACAAGGCTGAAGGGGAGTGTTTACTGACAAGGTGACAACGATCAAAGTGTTCTTGGGAGAGAACCACAAGCCAGTGTAGGTTGTGGTGTTGGTGTTGGCAGGGGTTGAGGAGCTCTGCTTCCCACCTGAGTCTGTTCTGTACTTGACAACTCTTGAACCTTGCTGTGATTCCCTTAGACATGTCCCACCACAGGGTTCCTGTGGAATAAGTTAATAAAGGTGAAGCTCCATGGGTTAGAACAGAGCTCCAGGGACACTGGATCATGTCTGATCCTGTAACCTCTGTGATTAAGCCTTACTTGACAGCTGGACTTGATGATCTTAAAGGTCTTTTCCAACCTGACCAATTCTATGATTCTGCGATCCTAAACCCTTGAACTTCAACAGTGTGAAGACCCTGATTCTTAAGAATAGATAAATAAGAGTTCTGGAGCTTGTTGTGGATGCCCAGAGTTGTCTTTGTCTCATTGGAATTGCTGAATAGCTGGGTCTCTGGTATCCCAGAGCAAGTGGAACCCGTTTGATAATGGAGCTTTTCTCAGTATCTATTTCCAGCCACCGTCGTTCTACGTGCCTGTCCAGGACCTGCCTTCTGTGGAAAATGGTGGGGTGGCAGTTTTGTGTGGCAAAAAGGTGGGTACAGCACTGGCTGTTGTTCCTACAGCTTTTCCCAAGCAGAACCTGGGCTCTGAGCTGGTCCTGAATCCCTGGAGGTGCAAGGGGGATTGGCTGGGAAGGGGAATGTGTACAAGTTTGGGAGAAATGTGATGGAGCAGAGATTATGCTAGTCTTAAATGTTAAGTTTGAAAACGGGAGAAGCCAAGAGGAATAGCAATGAGCTGGGGGAAGATGATGAAGAAGGGAGATGGATAGGTCTGGAGTCTGGCCATGGGACAAGAATGTAGAGCTTAGAGACAAGGTGTGACAAAGAGGACCTGGGCTGTGTTGGCTGGAGGGTGAGGTGAGGAGAGCACAGTGATCCAGGTAGTGGGTGATAAGGTGGGCAGGAGCAATGTGCAGAAGCAGCAGGAAGGTGGAGAAATTTAAGGTGAGCCTTCTAATATACTCATACCCTCAGTTTTTTTGTATGTTGCTACAATAAGATGTCAGTGACTCCTCTTCCTGATGAGCTGTGCTGTGTCTGAGCCCATTTCAGGCTCAGACCCTGGGGAGATCAATCTGAGCTATGGTGACTCCCACAGCACAGCAGCTTGAGCTTGGCTTGGTTAATCCCACAGGTTGTACATATGGATGTTAGAGGGAACACAGTGAAGCTCAATGATGGGACCCAGATAACCTATGACAAATGTCTCATTGCCACTGGTAAGTCTTTGAGGTTTTTTCTTGTTCCTTGTCTTGTGCCAGGCTTTTTATTACAGTGGCATTTAGCTAGAGATAAATTCTCTAGAGCACCTCTCTTGTGGAGACAGGCTGGGAGAGCTGGAGAAGAGAAGGCTGTGGAGAGACCTTAAAGACTCTTCCAGTGCCTAAAGAGTGCTCCAAAAGAGCTGCAGAGGGACTTGAACAAGGGCCTGGAGGGACAGGACAAGGGGAATGGCTTCCCACTGACAGAGGGCAGGGTTAGATGGGATATTGGGAGAAATTCTTCCCTGTGAGGGTGGGGAGGCCCTTGCACAGGTTGCCCAGAGAAGCTGTGGCTGCCCCATCCCTGGAATTGTTCAAGGTCAGGTTGGACAGGACTTGGAGCCACCTGGTCTAGTGGAAGGTGTTCTTGCCCCATGGCAGGGAGTGGGACTGGATGGGCTTTAAGGTCCCTCCCAAGTCAAACCATTCCATGACTCTGTGGTTCTATCTGACAAGTTTCTGCAGTAAGTGCAAACCCTTGGGAGAGCAGTCACACAGCCAGCTGTGCTGTTGGGTTTTGCGCTTGCCTTGTATCATCCAGCTTTTCTGGGATGTTCAAAGTTTTGCTCTGTGACGAGTGAGAAGGAGGAAAAGGTGACTTTCCTGGAAGGAACTCTTGTACAGACCAACCTCTGCCTGTGTGGGAGCAGCAAGCAGAACTAGCAGCTCTTGCTCAGGCAGAGCATTGCTCCAGCATTGGCCCCAGCATTTCTGGAGCAGTTCAGGTGGCACTGGCTGTCTCCAGGCAGTGGAGCAGGGTGTGGGTGTTGGGTCACCTGCTGCTCCCACAGGTCTTCTGTGTTAAAAACACAGGCAGCAGCAGGGATGGAGCAAACTGCAACAGTTTGGAAAGCACACTCAGGATCCAAGGCAGCTTTGAACTGCCTGGATAGCCAGTGCCATGGCCCTGGTGTCACTGGTGTCTCTTCTCTCTCTCCTTGTCCCCAGGGGGAACCCCAAGGAACCTGCCCGCCCTCGAAAGAGCAGGAAAGGACGTACAGAAAAGGCTGACGCTGTTCCGAAAGGTAATCTCCAGGTGCTGCCAGTGCTGGGGTGAGACTGAATAAATCAGAGACACTACCACTGTTTTCAGCTTTTAAATTCTTCTACTCTGGCCAGAACAGCCTTGCCTTGGCACTGCTGCTCTCAGCTGGTGCCCAGGAGTGCATTGGTGGTTCATTCCTTTTCCTGGGCAGGAAACCAGAGTGGAGTCTGCTCAACCACTCATGTGCTGGCCTCAGGCCTGAGAGCTGTCATAGTACATGGGATTATGGGATTTTAGGGTGGGGGTTTTTTTCAAGTTTCCCTCCTATGCTTTGCTGCACCTTCCAAGGTGAATAAAAGCCTTGGAAGATGGTCAGTGATCTTCTGAGGTCTGCTGTAGAGTTGCTTTTTGTTGGCAAACTCAACTTTTCTTGAAAATGTAACCTTCTCCTTAGTCTAGCTCAGAGAATTGATCAGGAATAAGAAAGTGTATGAGAATCTTCTGTTCTGTGCTGGACTCCCCCTGAGGTGTGGTCTGCTTAACTGGGAAGGGAAGGATGGATGAATGTGAGCTGTTGCATCCTTGTTATACTGGTTGTGCTGTGGGACATTTCAGTTTAGAAGTTTTACTGTAATTGCCCTTGAAATGCAGGAATTTGAGATTTCCTGGTCAGGTAAAAGCTTGCACAGACATAAGGAATCCAGGGAGGTTTTTCTGTGCAACAGGCAAACAGGAGGAAGGAACAACACATCTCCTTTTCCAAGCTGGGGAGAGAGTCATTCTCATTTCAAAGGGAGAAATTGGAGACAAATACCTTCTGCTGCCATTCCTGTTAGAGAGGATTTGAAATGGGGGTAAATGTTCTTTCAGATCGAGGACTTCCGAAACCTCGAGAAGATTTCAAGAGAAGTCAGGTCCATCACAATTATTGGTGGTGGTTTCCTTGGCAGTGAGCTGGCCTGTGCTCTGGGAAGGAGAGGTGAGTGCGTGTCCTCAGCTCTGACAGACACTGAGTAGAAGCAGTCTGATGTTAGAAACTTCATCCCAAACTGCTCAGTATTGCACAGGCTCCGTGTTTGCCTGAAGGAAGCTGAATGCATGTGTGTGTTTTGTTGGCTGTACGGCCAAAATTTTCCCAGTTTCTCCCTCATTAACTGCCCAGCAGCCCCTGACCACAGAGGTAGGAGCTCTGCAGGCCAGTGTGTGCTGCAATATTGCTCCACTCTCTAAAAAGTCACATTTTTCCCCTGTGCTCAAAGCCACCCTCTGACTAGGATTTCGGGGTTGGAACTGGATGATCTTTAAGATCCCTTCCAACCCAAAGCATTCCACTGTGGTGGTGAACAGCTGGATTCTTTTTGGTAATTTTTCTAAGTTTTCTCCAAAATACCAAGCATTTTACCTAAAAGGCTGTTATCTAGAGTTTGCAGGTGTGTATGTGAAACAGTCACTTTGTGAGAAAAGTCTGGAGAAAGTCTGGGAGCCAGAACTCCCAGATTTGGAAATTTCTGTCAAGCTCCTTGTGTAAAGTAAAGCATGTGTATCCCGACCCCTGTGCTGCTGCTCTCTATCCCACTGCTCTGTGCTTCCCTTCCAGCACGAACCCGAGGCCTGGAGGTGATCCAGCTGTTTCCAGAGAACGGCAATATGGGCAAAGTCCTGCCTGAATACCTGAGCAACTGGACCACAGACAAAGTCAGGAGAGGTGAAGCTGCAGAGCAGCGGGTTGGGCCGGTGGCTGCTGTGCAGCTCTTGCTGGTGACATCCAGCTCTGTTCTGTCGCGGGGCTCTGCAAGGTGGCCCAGGTGCAGCACAGAAAAAGTTGCAGTTCAGGCAGCTCAGGCAGCATGGAGCTGCCATGAATCCCTGGCTTCTTGGCAGTTCCTCTGGGAAAGCTGAGCCAACAGGCTTGCTGATGCCAGTGAGGCTTTCCCTGTGGCTGTTCCTCCCTGGAATGGTCCCTATGCCCGTGCACACACCTGGGTCAGGCCAGGTGCTGTAGTGTATAGCTGCTAAAGCCAGTAAGATCCAAGACACCTTTTTCCATTTGCTGCATTAAGTGCAGAATATTCCTGTGCATTGGAAAGTGGAGCGGGATAGAGGGAGGAGGAATATCGTTTGGGTGTGGATTGCGGGGCCTGATAACCCACAGGTCTGAGTTACTTTCCTTTTCAGAAGCTGCCTTGTTGGACCTCTGGGTCTGGCTGAGACACAGCAATAGTTAATTGAGTGTCCTTAGTTCCTGAACACCTGTTTTGGGGAATTCTTTTGGATGTGACCTTGTTATCACATAAGACATGTACTTTGGGTTGTTGTTCAAGCAGCTTTCTCAGACTTTGTATGTGGGTTTCTCCTCGTGCTTCCCTCCAGGCTGTACTGGCACAGCCTGGGAGGTCTCTACCTTGGTTCCTTGCCTGGAATCTGTCTGCACCAACCACCTGCTCCAGGTGGGATCTGCCCAGCCCTGAGCAGGCACTGAGGTGTCCTGTGCTTGTTTCCAGAGGGGGTCAATGTCCTGCCCAATGCTGTGGTCAAGTCCGTCTCTGTCTCTGGCAACCGGCTGGTGATTAAACTGAAGGACGGCCGGAAGGTAAAAGGAAAAGCAGAGAGAGGGTAAAGCTTGCAGGGGCATGGAGGGAATGAAGATCCTAATTACGAATTGCCAAACAGGTGGAGACAGATCACATTGTGGCTGCAGTAGGGCTGGAGCCTAATGTGGAACTGGCCAAGTCGGCGGGGCTGGAGGTGGACTCGGACTTCGGGGGGTTCCGGGTGAACGCGGAGCTGCAGGCACGCTCCAACATCTGGGTGGTGAGTGCGGGCACAGCGTTCTGGCTGTGCTGATGCAGCAGCTCGGGACGCACGAAGTCGTGGGGCTGGTGCACTTGGATGAGGTGAAAAAGAGCGAGTAGAGGAGTAAGGAGAGCGGTTGTAGCGCAGGCCCAGAGCCTGGTCAGGCACCGCAGCCGCCTCGTTGCCGTGGTAACCACGGCGAGTTTGGAATATTTATGCTGTGTAAGAGGAGTTGGGGTAACCTAAAGATAGCCTGGATCGCTCGCTTGCGTAAGAGTCCCTTGGTGGGCGTCGTGACTTTTTGATTCCTCTGGAAAACATACCTCATGCTGCCTTATTTTCCCAAAGATCGATGAGAAAATGCTGAGAAACTGGGAGTCATGTAGCCCAGGGAGCGGGACGAGGTAGTGGTGGTGTTTGGGGCTTGTCAGAAAAACACAGTTCCTGTTCCATTTGTTCTCTCCCCAGCGCTTCTTTGGGCACTGATCGAAGCTGTGGCTGTCACTGTTTGGTGCTCACTGGGTGATTCTCTTTAAGGCAGGGGACGCTGCCTGTTTCTACGACATCAAACTGGGCCGGAGGCGTGTGGAGCACCACGATCACGCCGTGGTGAGCGGGAGACTGGCTGGAGAAAACATGACTGGAGCTGCGAAGCCCTACTGGCACCAGTCCATGTTCTGGTAACGTTCCTTTCTTCCTCTAGGGTTCCTTGTTTGGCCACGTTGCAGGAGCTCGGACCTTGGGAAGTGTCTGTTTCCCAAGAGAAGTGAAACCACCTCAGCAAACGCCTTGTACAGCTTTGTGTTCCCAGAGCTCAGGCAGGGGGAGGTGTTTGAGCATTCGCTGCTCTGCCCTCACCTCTCTGAAGTGTTTGTCTTTCCTGTAGGTTCCAGTTTGTCACAGTCCCGTTCTGCAAAGACAGGAGCAATAAAGAGCAGCCCTGTCCTCAGAGCAGGCTGATTTACAGGTTGAATTCAGCAGCAGCTTTTCTGTTGCGAGTATGTGACGTTCCCCAGCACAGTCTGTTGGTTTCAGTTGTGTTGCTGAACTGGTGCTTTAGTAACAAAGCGTTGCTGCATCCAGGTGTACCTGAAAGGTTGTTTTCCAGAGAGAGGTATCAAGAAAATGGGCAGCTTTGCTTTATCTTCCTGAAGTTCTTTTTGAAACAAAGCAAAACAAAACAGAACAAACTTCACAAAAAAGTTAAAATCCCAAATGCTTAGTTAGTTCAAGGTCAAGTTAACAGGATTTTAAATATAGGGGAAAGAGTTTTATTTTTTTTCTCAGAGAAATCCCTTAAAAAATAGGTATTTATGACCTGAACTCTTGGTCTGTCCTGCCTGGGTTCTGAGCCCAGAGCATTTCTCACTTCAGTTTTAAACAAGAAACATAGAACCAGGGAATCATTGAGGTTGGAAAAAAACTCAGGGATAATGGAGTGCAGCCAAGGACACAGAAACATCCATTTCCCAGATGTTTTTTTCTCAGGATGCTCTTGGCCACAACCAGATGCAGGTGAAGGAGGGCTGTGAGTTGCAGCTGTTTGTTGGCAGGTGTCACTCTGGCTTTGCCAGCCCTCCTTCTCCTGTGCTAAAAAGCTGGGAAGTGGCAGGAACTCCTCGTGCACTATGTTCAGGACCCCATAGCAGCCTTCCAGTATCTGAAGGGGCTACAAGGAAGCTGGAGAGGGACTCTTAGTTGGAGTGACAAGGCAAGGCAGAATGTGGCTTCAAACTGATCAAGGGGAAATTTAGGTTGGATATTAGGAAGAAATTCTTCCCTGTGAGGGTGGGGAGGTCCTGGCACAGGTTGCCCATAGAAGCTGTGGCTGCACCTTCCCTGGAAGTACTGCAGGCCAGGTTGGACAGGACTTGGAGCAATCTGGTCTAGTAGAAGGTGTTCCTGCTCATGGCAGGGGCATGGAATGAGATGAGCTTTAAGGTCCCTCCCACCCCAAACTACTCCATGATCCTTCCTGAGCTCTGACTGATCACTGCTGGAAGCCTGCTCTGGTCAGCTGGCATGTTATTGGAATTCCTTGCAGCAACCCTAGTCTGTGCTGGAGGATTCTGGCTGGGAAGGTCATGATGTACATAAATCCAAACTGTTTAATGATGCATCTGTTCCCTCAGCATCCCGGGGAACACTTGAGACACCTGGAACTTACATAGGTCCCAAACCATAGCTGCTTTGTGTCCTAACAGCACCCCGGTTCAGATCCAGGTGCCCAGTTCAAGGAGGTGTTACGACAAAGTGTTCTTCTCTTTAGTTTTTAAATACTGTCTGAAATACTCACTAGATAATTGTCCATGTTCCCAAGCCTGGTGTGGATAACAGCCACTGCCACAAGCTGCCACCCAGGAAGCAGCCCTGAAGGATTTCAGAGTTTTGGTCAGTGAACTGGTTTTTCTGAAGCTGTTGGTCTTGGCCTTGACAGTGTGTCTTGACTCCTTGTTCCACCTCTGTGTGCAGAGCAGACACAGTGTGTCAGTCACTCTGCGTCCGCAATCGCCCACACCACGCTGGCAGAAAGGATTTGAGGATGGATGGATGGCATTGCCTTGGATTTGTCTCACCGATGCTACAAATTACTTTATTTCCTCTTGATTCCTAGGAGTGATCTGGGCCCCAACGTGGGGTACGAAGCCATTGGCCTCGTGGACAGCAGTTTGCCGACAGTCGGAGTCTTCGCGAAAGCGACAGCGAAGGACACGCCAAAAAGTGCGACAGAGCAGTCAGGTAAGGCCCAGGTGTGCTGGGGAACCTGCAGGTGTTGGTGTGGACACACACAGTCAGTCTGACCTCTGAGAGCACAAGGAGACTGTTCCCTTTCTAGACCAACCTTTAAAGGCTGTATTTTATATTAAAATATGATTAAACCACAACATTCCTCCAAGAAGCCATCAGGTAACTCACCTACTGACATGCAGACTTTCTCAAGCAAGCTTGATCTCCTCCACAGCAATAAAATGATCAGTCTGGGACAAGAGAGACTGAAGATTCAAGCACATTTACTTCGTATTCACTGCCTGGAAGAAGCAGACTTTGCTGTCCTAGGCACTTGGGGTGGAAGTCAGGAATTGTTGGTGGTGTGCTCCCAAGTTGGGATTGTTTCATCCTTGTGCTAATGAAACTTAACTTTTGGGGGACACAGCTCTTGAGTCAGTTCTTATCATCACATGTCCTGCCCTGGGTGTGTGACAGCTCATGTCTCTGCCTTACAGGGACTGGAATTCGATCCGAGAGCGAAACGGAAGCGGAAGCCTCAGAAGTTCACATCTCTCAAAGCTCTTCACCGACACCTCAAGTCCCAAAGCAAGGAGAAGATTACGGCAAAGGTGTCATTTTCTACCTCAGGGATAAAGTCGTGGTGGGAATCGTGTTGTGGAACATCTTCAACCGGATGCCCATTGCTCGGAAGGTCAGTGCAGGACGAGGATGATGGACAGTGGGGCTTTATGGAGCAGGGATTTCCTTGTGGAAAAATCAATCTGCCAATCCAAAGTGAGGATAAATAAATGCATATGCTCTGTCTGACGCAAAGCTGGGCAGTATCCAATTCACACTGTCCTGGGTGAATTAGGGGAGATGTCCTTATGCTTTTTTGCATGTGTATGCAAAATTTTTACAGAAATAAGTCAGATCAGGTGTGTGCTCCAAGCCTTGCCTTGGCACGGCTGAAATTCCAGGCCTATAATAAGTAGAGGCTGGAATCACAGTGATGAAGCGTGAGTGAAATGTCCCATGTTTGTGCTGCTTTGTCCAGTGTCCAAGTGCCTGAAACAGACTCAAATATCATCATCCCAGAAACAGCCACAGAGTCAGGGCTGGGACAGCCCTGAGAGGTGCTTAGTGTGTCTCCACCCCCATGGTCTGTCTCAGTCCTCCCAGGTCAGCTCAGCCAGGCTGAGGTCAGGTTTTAACACCTTCAGAAAATTTCATTAGTTTAAACTATGGGAGTGATCCCACACTATCCCCAGGTGATCTCTCCCAAAATGAACTATTCATGGTAGAAGTTAATCTGAATCCTTTATGATGCAGTTGAAACCTGTTGCTTCTCCCATCCCCATGGAAGGGAGAGCCTTTCCTTCTTTCCTTCCTTCCCTTAGCAGCCTTTCCCCTAAATCTGAATGTGCAAGGTCCTTGGCCTTTTGGTCTTGTCTAAAAGCTGCAGGTTCAAGCCAGGTATCCTGGCTCTGAGACAGTGCCAGGCTCACCTTCACAGGGCTGAATCACTTTCTGAAGACACTTGTTCTCCCCAGCTGTAAAGGAAAACCCAGACACAAATCCCTCAGGGACAGGGAGGCAGGTTTTCCAGCTGTTCCTGTAGGCAGGTGCTGGTATGTTTAAGAGTCCCTTGTGAATTTGGGTGCAGAAAGTGCTGTCGTGTTGTGGCTGTCTCAGTCTGGTGCTTCAGAGAGGATCCAAGGAGTTCCTGGCATTGGCTGTGACAGTCCTGTAGCACTGGCTGTTTGTAGGATGTGCAGGATTTAATGCCTTCTCCTTCCTCCAGATCATCAAAGACGGGGAGGAGCACGAGGACCTCAATGAAGTAGCAAAGCTCTTCAACATCCACGAAGACTGAACTCTGTAAGGGGAACATGGCACTAGGAGTGAGGGGGCTGCTGGCTGTGTGGATCCCTTCACCTCAGACAGCTTCCTTGGAGCACTTGGGAATATTCCACTCACCTGAGCCCAGTGTTTGCACCAATAAAGTCAGATTGTTCTAGTCACCTGCTTCTTCCTGCACTGCTGCCTGGCCAGTGAGGAAAGGGGACTGTGCTGCACACTGGGCTCAGTTTTCCCTTGTATCAACCTTGGAGAAGGCTGCAGAGCTCCCTCTCTCCCTGCACTGATTCCCAGCTGGGAGTGGGCAGGGCTGCAGCCCCTCCCCTGCCTCAGGTGCTGCAGCTCCCAGCTGGGACTGCCGTCCTCACTCCACAGTGCCCCACACCCTGTCTCCCCACAGCTGCTGGCTTTGCCCGCAGCAACGAGCTTGGAGAGCCTGCTGGGAAAGCTGCTGCCGTTGGGATCCTTCCCCAGGGTGTCTCTCCCAGGCTGGTGATCCCTTCCCCACTATGCCCAAGGTGTCACTGCTGGTCCCCATGCACAGGTTACCTGGGTGAGGGAATACAGGTGTGACAAGAGCTGGCACTGGGTGCTGCGTGGGCTCTGAGGACAGGGCTGGGAGGGGCAGGGGTGGAGCCACACTGTCCCACAGAGTCATGACACCTCGTGACACCTACATCCCGCAGGAGCTCTGGCAAACCTGGAGGAGCCAAAGAGCTCCCTGGCCTGAACCGAACATTCCACCACCTGCGTGGTGTCAGCACCGAGGAGGTGCCACTGGTCTCCCAAAAGGTGCCAAGAGCAGCCGTGAGGGACCCACTGTGGTGGAAGGGGCTGCTCGGGGTGGGGTCTCTGCGAGCGGAATGGGGTGTGGGGGTGCTGACCCATGCCTGGTTCCACCCAGTTCTGGGCATGGGCATCTCTGTGATGTGGTGGTTTGACCCTGGATGGATGCCAGGTACCCACCAAAGCTACACCATCACTTCCCTCCACTGCTGGACAGGGCAGAGAAAATGCAACAGAAGGTTCATGAGTTAAGGACAGGGAGAGGTCACTCGAGGTGATTCAGACTCTGACTTGGGGAAATAAGTTACCCATCACAATCAGAACAGGATGATGACGAGTAAAACAAATCTTAAAAACATCTTCCCCACACTTCTCCCTCTTTCCCAGGCTTTCCCTCCTTCCCAGCAGCACAGGGTGATGGGAAGGGGGGTCACGGTCAGTTCACAACATGTTTCTGCCCCTGCTTGTGAAGAGGAGTTGGAATCCTTCCCCTGCTCCAGGGTGGGGTACCTCCCCCAGGAGACAGTTCTCCATGAACTGCTCCAGCATGGGTCCCTTTCCACAGGGTCAGTCCTTCAGGAACTGCTCCAGCATCGGTCCCCCGCAGGGTCACAAGTCCTACCAGCAAACCCGCTCCAGTGTGGGATCCTCTCTCCGTGGGTCTGCAGGTCCCTGCCAGGACCCTGCTCCAGCATGGCCTTCCCATGGGTTTACAGCTCTCTCTCAGGCATCCCCCTGCTCCTTGTGGGCTCCTCGCTGGGCTGCAGGTAGATCTCTGCATCCCTTGGCCCTCCACAGGCTGCAGGGGTACAGCTACCCCACCATGGGCTGCCCCATGGGCTGCAGGGGAACCTCGGCTCTGGTGCTTGGAACACCTCCTGCCCCTCCTGCACTGCCCTGGGGGGCTTCAGGACTGCTCCTCTCCCATATTCACACTCCACTCTTCTCGGGATCCAATTCCATTTGTGCAGTAACATTTTCTTTGTCCTTAAATCCCTTATCCCCAAGGTGTCACTGCCGTCTCTGATGGGCTCAGCCTTGTCCAGTGGCGGGTCTGTCCTGGAACTGCTGGAACTGGCTCCTACAGACACAGGAGAAGCTTCTCACTGCAGTTTCATCCCATCCCTCTACCAAAAGCTGGCCATGCACACCCAATACACGTGGCAATTGCCCTGGGTGATGCAGGGGCTCAGAGAGCCCAGGGGCCACTGTGACCCAGTGGGGCCTGACGGCACCAAGGATCCATTGTGACATTGCAGGGCCTTATATGGCATGAAGGAAGGGGCCCTTGTGACACTGCAGGGCCCTGCCCTGCCTATGGGGTACCTAAGGAGCCCCCCGGGGTGCCCACTCCAGCAGAGCAGAACACCTTGCTCGGGGGGCAACAGCTCTCTTTTCCTTCTCTCACCTGCAGGGAAGGAACCATGGAGAAGAGGAACACCAACCCGCGCCCCAAAGAGGGGCACCAGCTGAGAGACAGGGCAGGGGGCAGAGGCCAGAGGTGGGATGGCGCCGGTCGTGCCAACACTGTGCCAAAGCAGCCGCCTCCATTCCCATCCTCCCGCCCGCACCAGCGGCAGCCTCAGGACAGCCAGGGCCAGCCCCTCCGTGAGGACACGCTGTCCTCACCCTCCAGCACGCTGAGCTCCAGGAGCATCAGGAGCCCTCCCAGCCTGGCCGAGGGGGCGCGGGGCCAAGGGCTGCAGTGGTGCAGGACCTGTCCCGGCCGTCCCTCGCTCCCGGCCAGCAGCACCGCCGCCCGCAGCCAGCGCCGGCGGGTCAAGAGCTGCTGGGCCTGCAGTGGGGTGGCGGAGCCGGAGCCCCAGCAGCAGGACAAGGACCACGGATGGTCGGATGAGGCTCCCCTTGTGCCTCAGCGCTGCAGACATAATATCTCCCGCATCCCTGTCCCAGCAGCAGCTGCTGGGAGGAGCCAGGCCAGCCCTGCCAATCCCCCTCTCCCCTTTCACGCCTGCAAGGCGAAATCATCCCCCGGCCCACGGCGAGAGGTCTCTCATTGTGTCAAGCAGGAAACCCAGCCTGAAACCACAGCACAACGGGCACATTCAGCTGTTCCTCAACACGCTGAGCAGGAAACCCACCCCGAGACCCCCCAGCAAGGGGTGGATTCAGCTGTTCCTCAACATGCTGAGCAGGAGACACAGACAGAGGAGCAAACTTCAGCTGCTCCCCTCTTGGTCGACCGGGAGACACAGACTGAAACTCTAGCACAAGAAGAGGAGATTACATCTGCTCCTCAACTCGTCGACCAGGAGACACAGATGGAGTCGCCGGTCCCACGCAGCCCCTCAACGCTCAGCTCAGCCCTCTCCACCACAGAGCTCTGCTCTGCTCCCGGGGCTGGTCGGCAGCGGCTCCCCCCGCTCCGGAGGGCGCTGGGGGCTCTGCGCGGGGCGTTGCGGTGCCCCTGCCTGGCGGCACGGCCCGAGCGCGGTGCCCGGCGGGCCCCGGGGGATGGCTGCTGCTCCGAGCCGGTGCAGCATCCCCGGGGCGGCACGGCGGGGTCGGAGGCACGGGCGGCACCGCAGGCGTTCCCCGCCGCTGAGGACACCGAGCCGCCGCCGTACTCGTGGCCGTGGCTCATCGAGACGAGTGTGTGATGGCCACGGCGACTGTTAATAAAAGGTTTCGCCTCTCCCATCGTGCTCGCCAGTGCCTGGTCCATCGGGAGGAAGGCGGGTGCAGGGAAGGCCCATGCCGGCAGGCCCCTGTGGTCCTTCAGCCAAGCAGAGCCCGTGCCCTTGGCCTCTCCCCTGCCTTCCGGTGCTCCAGCTCCTCTGCTTCAGATCCCTGGGCTCGGTGCCGGCGGCCAGCCCTCAGCCTGGCTGAATCCCTTCAGGTCCCTCCCTTCCACCCGCCTGCCTACGAGAGAACATTTCAGACCATAAATGTGGTGAGTTTTCCCTAATCCTGCTCTCCCCTGCACCTCTTTGGCCTCAGGAGGAACCTCCCCAGCATGGTGGGGGTGGGAGCATGAGCCCCTCTCCGTTCTGTTTGGGACCCTCCTTGACTGCTCGGGTGCTGAGAGCAGTGGAAGCAGCACTGTATCCCCCTGGGGAGTTAATCCTTGGTGGTGCCTAGGCAAAGCTTTCCTCCAAAGCTTTCCTTCCAAAGCTTACCCCCATCGGGGAGTACCATTAACAAGGAAAAAGAGTAACAAAATCCCCGAAGAGCCCCATGAGCTCCCTCTGCTCCCGCAGGGGTGAGTGAAGCCAGACAGGGACTGGCTGCCCCACGGATGGGGCTGGGGGGGTGCTGAGGGCAGACAGGGCTACCCAGCCATCAGTGGTGGCATCTGGGCACGGCCAGGCTTGGCTGCAGAGCTCCCATCACCAGGGTCAGGCAGGAGCCAGCAGAGCGCCCCCAAGTTTTGCTGGCTCAACACTGTGAGACATGGACCCTGCAGATCCCACAGCCAACCCTTTCCCTTCACCGAGCCACAGGCTCGAGTTGACACACATGGAAACCTGCCCAGACACAGGACACAAAAGAAAGGGCAGGAGACATTGAGCCTGATGCAGGTTTTTTCTGTACATCAGTGTTTTTGACACCACAGCCTGTTGCTGCATATAATAAAACAGAAATCAGAAAGAGCAACCAGAATACACACCCAAAGGCAAAAAACCCTCGGCTTAAAGAAGGTGCTGCCGGGCCCCCAGCAGGAGGCTGGCAGTGAGGGTCCAAGGGGGGGAACACGCCTGCCCTGGCTGGGGAGAAACACAACACAAAGAAAAAAACGAACCAACAGAAAAACCCCACCCAAGGCTCCCGCTGGGGAGCGGGGAGAGCCGGAAATCCCCCGATTGTCCCGTCCTCAGTCCTGTTAGCACCTGTACAATAAAACTGTACCGGCCCCGGAGCGGAGCAGCCTGCCCGTGCCCGCTCCCTCCCGGAGAGATGCTCCCGGGGACACCGGCGGGGAGCGGGGCAAGGAGGGGGCTTCTGCCCTGGAGATAGACCTTGGGGCAGGGGGACAAGCTGCCGAAGCGTGGGGTGTGCTGGGGGCCGCGGGCTGCCCCTGCCCGAGCGGCAGCCGCCTGGGACGGGGAGCAGCAGCACGAATGAGATGGAGGAAAGCGCCCGGGAGAGGATGGAGCAGCGGGGCTGGCTCCCGGCTGGGGCTGAGCGCCAGCGGCAGGAGCCAGCTCCAAAGCCAAGGGAGGGGCTGTCCCCAGGCTGCAAGGGCCAGGACCCTCTGGGTCTGGCCGGCCTCGGGGTGCACTGGAGGGGGGCTGGGGGATGGCCTCATCCCCTAGCCCGGAGCTCACCATCACAGTGATACAGACTCAGCAAAAACAAAGAAAACATTACAAATTAAATACTAATTAAATAAATACTATGGAAGACATTGGGAAGGGGAGGGCAAACGGAGAGGCGCAGTTCCTGCGGGTCCAGCGGGGAGGGGCGGTGGCTCCCACCACCCCTCGCTGCCCCGTGAGCCCCGTGGAGGGGGCTCCATCACCCACTGGGGCTGGATGGGGTGGCGGCGGCAGTGACCGCCACTGCTCGTGGCCAAGGGATCCCGGGAAGTCCTTGGAGGCCAGGGTCCTCCCTCCCCAGCTGCAGGAGGCCTTGAGGAGAGGAGGAGTGGCTGCCCAAAGACTCGGGTCCCTGTTGCTGGCGCTGAGAGAGCTGCTTCCCCTTGGTCCTTATTATTGCCTCGTGATGCCGGGAGTGATCCGTCCCCGTCAGCTGCTCCAGGCCTGGTACTCCACCGCTGAGCCCAGCAGCTGCAGCAGCTCGGGCTCATAGTGCACCAGCTCCACAGTCTCTGCTGTGCCCGGCGCTGGCTCGGGGCTCGCCGGCACCTCCTCCTGTGCCAGCACCTGGCTCAGGGACACCTGGCGTTGGAACTCTGCCCGGGGCAGTGTGGCGATCTCCAAGTGCGGGAAGCGGGCCTGGAATATGCGGGAGGACAGCTTCAGCCGCTTGAGCACGTCTGAGAAGAGGAACCAGTTGCAGGGCCTGAGAGGAGAGCAAGAGGACAGTGGGTTAGGGGTGGAGGGGGCTGCAGGCACAGTGCCCACCTCCCAGGGAGGAGAAAGGGGAGCTTCATGACAGGCACGGCACAGGGGCACTCATGGCAGCAGGATGTGCCTGCCCATGGAGCAGGACTGCATGGGGGGAGCCCTGATGAGCCTTTCCTGCTCCCTAAGAACATGCCAGGCTGCCCCAAGCGAGGCAGCGCTGCTTCCCCAACATCCCCAGCACTGCAGCCACAACTTCCCCTCTGTTGCCCAGAGAAGCTGTGGCTGCCCCATCCCTGGAAGTGTCCAAGGCCAGGTTGCATGGGGCTTGGAGCAACCTGGGCTAGTGGAAGGTGGATGGCAGGGGGTTGGAATGGGATGAGCTTTAAGGCCCTTCCCAACCCAAACCATTCTGGGATTCTGTGATGATTCTGTGAAAAGAACCGCCTGAGATACACAAACTGCCCTTCACCCTGCTGGCATGACTGACGTGCTGAATGTGCTGCCGCCTGTGCCAGGGCTGTGGCCACCCGTGGAACTGCCCTCTGCTCCAGGGAAGGATACTTACCCCCGGGACACGGACACTTGGAGGTTGTAGCTGGGAAGCAGTGGCTTGTCTGAGAACTCAAACATGAAGTTGTCTGCTTCTTGCTCCTCTTCCTCCTGGTCTGAACTCCCCGGAGGGTTGAGCAGAAGGTCGCAGCCAATGGTGTCCTTCCCCTCTGCAACAGGCAGGACAGAGGTTGGCACCGCTCACAGTCGCACACCAGCCAGTGCTGGCACTCCCTGGGGACAGCTCTGGCCACCGCCACAACCCCACGAGCACCTTCCCACAACCCCCCAGCAGCCATATGTGAGCTGTGTCCCTCCTGCTCTCCCCCACCCCTCATCCCAGAGGCGCATGGAGTGAGCGTTGGCTGCTCTGCACAGTGAGACTCTGCTCGCTGACCAGGTCACATGGAAAGGACATCCCAAGTCATGGCAGGAACCCCAAGGTGTGCTGTGATCCCACAGGTGGGACAGGGCACAACCTGCACCATGAGCTACCCCCACTGGCAAACTCCAGACCCTCCCTGACCTGGCCTTGGCCCCTCTGCCATGCCAGCACAGCCCTCCTCAGCCTGGAAGAGCCTGGAACAGTGAGGTAGGAGGTGGATGTAGAAAAGCTTTGCCTGCACAGGCCCTACTGAGGAAGGCACAGCAAGTGCTTTGCTCAAGAGCTTTTCCACCCAGATCCCACCCTCAGAACGTCCAGCAGGTGATCCAGAGGGGCCAGCACCCATGTCCCAGGGAGGACAGCAAGGCTGTGCCAACAAAGACTAATCCAACCAAGAAAACATGAGGGGAAATTTAGGTTAGATATACAGAAGAAATTCCTCTAGTGGAAGGTCTCCCTGCCCACGGCAGAAGGTGGAACTAAATTGTCTTTAAGGTCCCTTCCAACCCAAACCATTCCATGATTCTATGACTTAGAGAATCCACCCAGCTGATAAAAGCTGGCTATTCCAGGAGGTACCTGAGCTCCAGCAAGACCTGAGTCCAGAGGAGATGGAGAACAGCATGCTGGATCTATAAACCAGTTAAAGACAGTTAAATTTCTTATTCACCAATCTGAAAAGCTCCTGTTGAAAAGGAGCTTGCTGCCTGGATTTTATTATTAAGAGGTATGAATAGTCTTGGTTTTGCAGAGTGGTTTTGTACCAGTGAGACAATACTGGATAACTCCAAAAACTTCCAGAAAATAGAGTTTAGATTCTACAGAGAGCATTTAGACCCAATGTGCTGGTGAGCAAATAAACCAATCATGTAAAAGTTCAACACCACACATGAGAGAAAAGGCTCCAAAAAAAAAAAATCTTCTGGTTGCTCCACAAGGAAACTCCACACACCAGACTGCTCAGCCGGCACGGATGGGATTCCAATAGAGGAACAACAGCAGATGACAGGAGACACTGGTTCAGGCAGGGTCTCAGAGAAAAATAGAGTCATTTATTAGTGCTGCCAAGGGAAAAAAATCCCTAAGAAACAGAAAAGCAGAGTGCTGAAATCGTCAGAATTCGCTGTAGAATAGGACAAAAATAAGTGACACGGATATTGATCCGATGTCGCTGCTGGCAAAGCTCAGATGCTAGCACTGAAAAACCTCAAGTTTCTTGAGCAACCCAGGAAAGAAATAATGAAATGCATTTAAAGTGGCAAAAATAGGGCCCAATGTCTGTCCTGAAAGCTCAGTCCTGTCTGTCAGGAGAGCAAAGGCTGGGACAAGGACAGGAACATCCTGTACCACCGCAGGAGACAATCAGGCACAACAATGCCTGTCCCAGGTGGAGACAAACCCCAGAGTGGGACTTTGTGTCTGGAGCTCCAGCAGCACCAAGTCCAGGACACTGATGACTTTTCCACACTCGGACCTCAGAGATCCCACACCCTGGCTTCCCTCATTATCCTTCTGCCCCCAGAGATTTGCAGACTTCAAGGAAAATGTGGACAACATTCCTGCCTCAAAAAATAGCAACAGCTCGAGCAGGGCCTGGGATTTCTCCTCCAAACTGAGGAACAAGCAGTGCTTCAGCTGGTGGAGCTGATGGAAAGGGAGACTCCAAAGGGATGATCCAGGAGGAGCTGTTTGCTGCCTGTGACAACTGGGAGCAGCTCGGTTATTCCAGAGCAGAACCTGCCTTGGGCTGTACCCACTCCAGGTGACACGAGGTGACTGCTGAGGTATCTAGCCAAAAGGAGCTAGATTTCATTTCAGGACACCCAGTAAACATGGTGTAAAGAAACCAGCCCGCTGTTTCAGACTCAGGCATCCTGCTTTTCCTGCAGCTCTGGCAGCATCCGGCGGCAGTGCCTGGCAGAGCGCAGGTGACACAGGGTGACACCGCCACTGCACCGCTGCTGTAAGCTGATCTCAGGAGGATGGCAAGGAAGGTCCCTTCCTGTGCCTGCTGGAAACAGACCTGGGAGGGTAAGGGATCACTTCCCAGCTGGGTTAGCTCCTACCTTGCCAGGCAACCTCCCAAAGGCAGCATGGGGAATACTTTGTGGATGGGGCAGAAGGAGGGATGGCGTGCCCAGCCCTCAGACAGCAGCATGGCACAGCTCCATCTTGGGATCTCCCTGAGCCAGAGATGGAAATACCCCACAAGCAACACCAAAGCCACAGGGCTCCAGAACCTTTTTGGAGCTGACACTGCCCCAGGGATCATCGCCCCCATGTCTGGGAGAACCTCTGTTCTCCACAGGGGTACCCGTCAAAGCCTGGAGCACCAGAGGTGTGAACATCGGCCCAACCAGCACTGGAAGGAACTTTCCACTACAGCAAGGATGAAATGATGCTTCCAGGGAAGGGTAAAGGCAGAGCAGTGTGAAATTTGTCTGGCTTGTTAGCAGCTTCAGCTTGCCCAGGAGAGAATGAAAACCTGGCAGATAGCACCATGTGAGTAACAGGGACCCAGCAAAGACACATCCACGGTGGCCAGGACTCAGTGGGAAGTCCCACTGGAAGAGGTTGGATGCGTGTCACAGAGGTGGTGGTCTTTCACCACTCTCAAATAAAGAAATACTCTGAAAAGCTCAGTGGAGGTCCAGGAGCAGGAAAAGAAGCCATCCCCAGCCCTCCCTGTGGAGATCTTTCATGTATTAGCCAAGGATCCAAATAAGGCCCTTTGAGCAGTGGACTGCCATCACTGTGGAATCCCAGTCCCCCTCCACCCCCGAGGAACACCTAAAGAGTCAGTGATGGTTTGCTTACTGAAGAAACGATACCTTTTTTTGCCAGCAGGGTTGGAAAACAGAAATGTGGGAAGACAGCAGCCTACAGACTAAGACAGGAGCTTCCAGAGGAAAGGACACGACCAGATACCAGAACTCAAGCACAAAGCTCTCTGGGCAATCAGGAAGTCAGTAGTGACCAAAGAGAGCCAAACTCTCCTACCCACGAATTCACACACCATTTTCCTTTCTTATTTATGAGAGAAATCCAAATGGGAATCTGTGATAAATCAAAAAGAGTAGTATCTTTAAAAATATCACCAAGAACAGCTATTTTTCCATCATAAAGGTTTGTGAGACCTTCAAGAGTACGAAAATTCATGGAAAGAGGCTGAGGTTTCAATTGTTTCCTTGGCAGGCCTGAGGTGCAACAACCTACAAACAGCGCTCTTAGGAGTGCTAGTGCTTCTCTTGTTCCAGAATGAAGACTTCGGGGTCCTCCAAGGATAAGTCCTCTACCAAGAGCACTCTCCTGAATGTATCAGATTTATCTTGTTTCTAGAAGGATGTTGGAAACAATGAAGGTGAGCAACTAAAATCAACAAGCAGCCTTTCAGCCTGCCAGAGACTGGAGGGACTCAAGTGTGCCAGAGGCAGCTGCCAGATCCAGAATATCTTCCATTGCAACCACAGTTTTCAGGAATTGACAATAAAGGCACAAGTCAGGCCGTCACTGGGAAATGCCTGGTGTTGTAAGAAGAGGACCTCCCCTGGATAAACACCTTCCCTCCAAAGCAGAGGAGAGGGATGGGCAGCTCTGGGAACCATGGAAGTTCAAGACTTCTACAGCTTGAAGGAATGAGTATGTCCTTCACCTTCCTTGGGTTTACCTTGGTGACTGGTTAGCAAGGGAGCAACAAGAACTGCCATGAGAATGACACGCACTGGGATTGATATCCAAAGACCCTCAGGAATTACCAGCAGCGCTTCAGAGCCCAGTCCTGCACTTGGAGGGATGCACATATGCAGTTTCCAAAAGAAAAAGTCCCTTTCAGGAGCAACTCCCAGCATGTAACAGCACAGAAAAGTCTCTATCCAAGGTGTGAGTGGGGAGGGACGTGGACAAACCCGAGGGAACGACGTGTTGTTACCTGGCATCACCTCCTGCTCTGCTGCTGTCAGTGACCCGGCCCAGACTGCACTCACCTAGCACAGAGCTGCTGTAGAAGTCCCAGGCTGTCCGAGGGTCTCCGTCGGAGCGGCCCTGGAGATCCGATAGGTAATCTAGACAGGGAGAAACGAGAGGGTTAATGGACCAAAGCACAGTCCTGGAGTGCATATCCATTGGTCCAGGAGGAGCTGCTCCACTCGGGCAAAGGCTGAACCATGGCTTGCAGGAAGGGTGTCCCTGCTCAGGGGAGGGCATCACCCTAGGCCCCAGATCAGGAAATGGGAGCTGAAAAGGGAAAACAACTGACAATGTCAGGTGGCTTAGAAAGAAAGGTTTTAGGGCGGTCCTGAGCTCAAAATCAGCCCCCCAACACCTGAGTGTGGAGTTGAGCCTGAAGGAGCTCTGACAGTGGGCAAACAGGTTTTTTTTCACACTGAAGATTTTCTGTCTTGTCTGTACCTGGGGACAACCACTACTCTGGCTGTCCCTTCTCTTGGGGAGAAGCCACAACACTCATCTTGTGTGTCCACAAAGGGCACCGAATGCGGCCACAGGGAACCAAAATGACCCCTTTTGCCAGCAGCAGCATTTGGGTAGCGCTGCTTTTGCACAGAAGACAGCACTATTTGGCAGCAAAAATAAGTTCACTGAGGTTAGGCAGTAGAACCAGGGACTGTCTCCATGCAGAGCACTGTCTTTAGCTGTGTGACCACAGCACGGTCACCTCCTTCCACACTGAGGACTGAAAAGTGACTTGTACCTTATACAGGAAACAGATACAACTCTGCAGCTAAAGTTTGGGTGGTACAAACATGCCTGTGTGACAGGACAGAGCTAAAATGATGAGTCATCTTCTGCTCAAGCCCTTTGACACCCAGATTTGGCCCTGCACGCTGCCAGAGGGGAAGGACGGGAGCACTGCCACCCCCATGCCTGGCACCTACCACAGAGGAAGCGCTTCATCACGTCGCTGGTGGCCAATTTCACTGCTGTCTGCCCAGAGTACGTGGCCAGAGTGGGATCAGCACCATAGGAAAGTAGAAGCCACATGGTTTCCAGGTTGTCATTCGCCACTGCATCATGGACAGGCCTGCAAGGACGGAACCAGAAAGAGACCGGGTGTTCGCTAAGGCAACGCTCTGGTTCGGGTTAGGACCGATGTAGTGACGACTGACAGCTCCTCCCGAAGAACCCGCCCTTGCCCGGGCGTGCCCCTCACCTGGTGCCGTCCTGGGCGCTGCAGTTGACGTTGGCGCCGTGCTCCAGCAGGATGTGCAGGATGTCGATCCAGCCGCGCGCGCAGGCCTCGTGCAGCGCCGTGTAGCCCGCGTTGTCGCGGTGGTTCACGTCGCTGCTCTTCTTCTGCAGGCAGTACAGCACCACGTCCTGCGCCAACGACAGCACGGTGGCCGTCACGCACTGGCCCGGGGAGGGGCACAGGGGGGCAGGGGGCACCGGCACTCACCTTGTAGCCCAGGCGAGCCGCTCGCTGCAGGAGGGTCTCCCCCGCGTTCTTGTTCACGATCAGCCGCCGAGCTCCAGGAGGAACGCTTTGGGCTGTGGGAGGCTCCGGGGAGCTCCCTGGGCTGACCCGATGGGACTTACAGAGTGTCCACAAGTCCTGGGGCTTCTTCGGAGAGCATGTTTTGGGCTGGTTGCAGCAGCCTTTCCCCTGGGAAAGGAAACAATACAACTCCTTGACACATGACTCACAGGAGTCCCCTTCTCCCTCTTCTCCCCACACGCCTTCCCCTCGTCCCTCCAAGCCATACCTTCCCCTCGTCACAGATCCCTGCCAGGTGTTTGGTTTTGCATTTGCGTTTTCCTGATGGTTTCTCCAGCTCTTCTTGGACAGGAGAGCTGTCGGAGTGCTCCAGGAAGAAGCCATTCCGAAAGTCTGTGCGTCCTTGAGATTTTCGGGGGGATGGGGATAGCCTGCTCCTCAGCTGGAGCTCTGTGCCTTTACCCTTCCCAGACTCCTTCTGCTTCCAGTGCCTACAATCTAAACGAAAAATGGGAATGAGGAGCTTTGGGCATTTTGTTTGGGAACAAACATTTCATTTCTAGGTGGGGATCCGGGAGATGTCCCAGTGGGTTGGTTCAAGGGACCAAGAGGATAAACTCCAGGAACAAAACTTTTCATCTCTTAGGAACAATGCTGCCTCCAGGAGCAGCACCTTCAGATCCCACACTGTGCTGAGACTCTGGAGCCTCCACATCAAGTACCACACATAACTTCCACTTATGTCCTGTTACTCCTAGGAAGCAGGGACCACAGATCTTGTACAGAGAAACACATTTGGTCAAGATACCAAGGCAGAACCACAAACAAAATCTCAGAGCCAGCATGTCTCAGGTACTGTTGTGCTGTTCTGGTCTCCACACCTCAGGAAGAATGGAGTGGAAATGATGCAGGGTTGGAGTCGTCGCCCTACAAGAGAGACTGTGACTCCTCAGTCTGGAGAGGAGAAGGTGGAAAAGTATGTGGCCAAAATTTGCAAAAATCCTGAAAGGGTGAATCTTGCTCACTTAGTCCTGCAGCACAAGACTTACTGACACTCAATGAAATGAGTAAAACATCAGTTCAAAAAAGACACTTCAGGGAACTTCAGGCTCCACTGCCACTGGAGGTGGCTTCAGCCATAACTTCTGAATCCAAAGTACTGCAGCTTACCTATCTGAGGGCCAAGCAAGCACGCCCTGAGGGAAACTGGACAGGCAGACACTCTCAATACGTGTGGTAAACCTGCTGGAGAAAACCCCCCCGAATGCTGCTGCACTCAAACCTCCCTCCAGGCTCCTATTCTGAACAGGAGGCATCCTGAGAGCACCCCTGAGTTGCCAAGATGCTGGGAAGCCCATTGGAAACTTTGTTCCTGGTCTGACAGAGGCTCTCAGTGACAGTGTAACACTGCTGGAGCAGAAAGCTGGTTCTAGGACAGCCACCACCTCTGCTCCTCAGCAGCACCTCAGCCTCTCCCAAGAAGTGTCAGTCTGAGCTTGGATGTGGCAGAAGGCAACAGGTCTGTCTGTGGCCACCACATCCCCTCCAAGAGCACAGCCCAAGCATGTGGAGGGCTGGCAGAAGTGCTGCCCCTGACAACTTCCCCCTGCAGAAGTGGGATGTGTGTCTGCACAGGGAGAGGGGACTGCAGGGACTGCTGCCCTCAGGGAAATGCTGATCACGGGTTTAGGTTTGGCCTGAGGGTCCGGCAGTTGTGGTGGAAGGCGCAAGAGCAGAGGCAGAGCAGAGGCAGAGCACAGACAGGCACGGGCAGGTGCACGGAGCGCTCCTCCTCACACGTGCAAGGTACAGAGTGGGTTCCCCCATCACTCCACCCTTGATAATCCTCTCACCCTCCTGCTCCCTGGTGCAAATCTGCAAGTTGCCTTCACAAAGCAAGACAAAGCCGAGAGCAGCCCAGCTGAATTGTGATGGCTCCACATCCCCCTGCGCCAGCCCAGAATGCTGAGCACCGCTCCCAGGGGCACATGGCTTGTCCAGAAATATTCCACTGTGCTACCTCGTCCCATTCTTGTTTTCCCACGCCCTCTGTCTTAATCTGAGGGTAAGATCAGTGTCTAATTAGCCACATAAATTGCTGTTTACTGCTCTGGAATTTGCTGCAAATGTTTCTGAAAGAAGAGCCAATCGATTGAAGCGGCCCATGCTGTAGCCATCAAGTCATTAAAAATGATGGAGTTTCATCATTACAAAAACAACCTGAAAACCAAAATCCCTCCAAAATCTCACACATAATAAACAAAAAAAATCCCCATGCTGGTCCCCAGTTTGGTACCAAAACCCTCTTCCCAGGTTGTACCTCCTTTGGATTTCCGCCTCCGGTGGGGATAGCCCACTTGCTCCTCCTCGCGCTCAGTCAGATATTCCCCAGTCTGGTATTTCCGACTTTTCTGCCGTCTCCTTTTCTTCCTTTTGATGTGGCCGTCTTCCTCCTCCTCCTCCTCCTCGTTGGGCTCCCACAGCTGCCTGGGTGATTCTGCTCTCCAAGGCAGCTCCCGGGTCCTCCTCGTGTAACAGCTGCTCCTCTCGGATGCAGACCTGTCCCTGTCCCTGCGGCTGTGGCAGTGCGATGTCCTGTGGGATTTGCGCAGCTTGCGATGTTTCGAGGATGTCTCCTCCTCCTCCTCCTCTTCCTCCTCCTCTTCTTCCTGATCCTCCTCCAGCAATGGCAGAATCTCCTGACTGGTCACATCACACTCTCCCGTCACACCAGCAGAAGAGCCAGCGACGCTTCCTGCAAAAAAGTGGGATTTCTAAGTGACAAAAAAGCCAAGAGGTTCCACAAGACAAAGCCTTAAAGCAGAACAGAACACAGAGACAAGGCCACGTGGAAAGGGAACGCTCCCAGTCCAACCAGGACTGCCACTGGGGGCTCTGACACCAACTCACCTGACTGACTGCGTGTCCGGCTGCTCAGCACTACCGGAATGAAATCCCGAAAGTTGTTCTTGGGCTTCTTCTCCAAGCAACCTGTGAGGAAAACCGAGCCTTGAGAGAACACATCACAGGCCTGTGGCCTGGGAAGGGCAGTACAGTGCCCCCATAGCAGGAGCTGCTGCAATGGGACAAGGGGGATGGCTTTAAACTGAAGGAGATCGGCTTAGATTCAATATAGGAAAAAAGTTTTTTACAATGAGGGTGGTAAAACAGTGTCAGGGGTTCTCCAGAGAGGTGCAGGGTGCCCCATCCCTGGAAACATCCAAGGCCAGGTTGGACAGGGCATGGAGCAACCTGGACTAGTGGAAACTGTCCCTGTCCACAGCAGAGGGGTGTAACGAGATGAATCCCCTTAAGGGATCAGTTTGGCCCCTCAGGCAGCCTGACACTGCAGTGGACCCCCACCATTCCCAAGAGTACCTTCCTCATGGCTGTCCCCATGGTGTGCCGGAGATGGGCACTCGGTCTTCGCTGGCCTCCTGCGCTTGCGCTTTACCCTGAGGCTGTTGTGATCCGTGATGGAGCCCAGGCTGCCTCGGCCTTCCCGCTTGCTGAGCTCATGCGGATTGTCATGGTGTTTTTGCCACTGTGAAGGGAGGACACAGGCTGAACCTGAAGCTACCAACTGACCGAGCTGGAGCAGCACAGAACAGAAAAAACTCTGTCCCCCACTCATCACACCGGTGCCCTCCAGATCCATTTTTGCCCTGGATAACCTGCAGCACAGGTACATTCCCCCACAGCCAGGCAACACCCAGAGCATGGGTAGAAAGCCCTGTGCCCTCAGCCATCCCCACCGTGAGCTCTCCCTTCCCTCCCCCAGCCCCACCTTTGCCATGACCCAGCAGTCCCAGCCCGTCCCACCCACCTTCCGGCCATGCACGCTCCGACTCCCTGACTTGCTCGGGGACTCCTCGCCATCCTGGCCTTGGCACTTCAGTCTCTTGTGGCTCTGCCTGCTATCCCCATCGTGCTGCCGCTTGGCCTTGCAGCGTGTGCCGCCCTCCTGCTTGATCTGTCCCGTTCCTTTGAGCTTGGCCTCGGAGAAAGCCTGGGGAGCAGCCCCGGCCTGCAGGCAGGTCGCAGATGGAAAGGACACGTCACACTCCACGCGCTCCTTCTTGACCCTGCACAGATCCACCTGCCGCACACAAGGGAGGGGCTCTGCAGCCGGCGGCTCCTGGGGGCCCTCGCAGCCCGGCTCCTTGCGCTGGCTCTCCGCGGGCACCTCCGGCACCACCCGCAGGCCCTGCTGCCCAGCCACGGGCAGGTCGTGTGACAAATACGCTGCTAACACTTGGTTTTTGGGTTTTGCATCTGACTGTTTGAGGCTACAGCTCCCCTGGGGAGCCTCAGTCTGTGCGTTGCCCTCCTGACCGGAGCCAGCCTCTGGCTGAGTGCACTCCTGACTCTTCGGAGCATTGTCCAGCTTTCCCGTCCCCCCTTTCCCATCCAAAGCGCTGGTCTGAAGAGCTGGACCTGCCTCCAGCAGGGCTGGGTTGGCTGGCTCCTCACAGGGCTTGGGCAAGACCCGGCAGCTCTTGCTCTTGGCTGTAGCTTCCCGTTCCTGAGGTGAGAGCCGGGGCAGCCCCTCCGGCAGGCTCTGGGCGGCCGCGCTGGGCTCTGCGGGCTGCACACTCGGGAATGCCGGGAGCTCACCCGCTCCAGCTGGCTTGCAGGGGCTGCTCTGGTTTGGGGGTAGCTGTCCTGCTGTGGAGATGCCGATGGAAAGCAGAGGGGTTTGATGGTAAGGAGACCAGCCCAGAGGCAGAAGCTGAGGATTGGAAGGTTTTCCGCTGACAGGGCATCGTGGATAGACACTTCCCTGGACGGGATTCCAGGTGGAGATGTCCTTGGACTGACACAAAGGAGCTCCTGGAGCAACTCTGCCATGAAGAAGTCTCTTGGCAGGATCCTGCTGTCCTTCCGCGACGACCTGGTTGGTTTTCTTCCCACAGGGAACGCCAGTGCTGCGGGGCTCGCCCTGGTCGATGATGGAGATGGGTTCCTGCTTGGGCAGGTGGCGCGGGTCCCTGCCGAGGCTCGTGCCAGGGTCCTTGCTGAGCAGCAGCGAGGCGGGCACCGGGTTGGCGACGCCGACGTAGGTGCCGGGAATGGTGCTGATAAGAGTGGTGTTCTTCACCCAGGAGCCCTGCTCGCCGTTGCGCAGGAACTCAGGGAAGATGACCAAGGGTGGGGTGGTGCCAAGACACGAGGTGACGCTGCTGCCTGCGGCCTGGGCCGCCCGCTGGGACTTGGAGAGGACGGTGGTGAGCAGGGCTTTGCCACTGGTGTGCACGGGGGTGAGGATGGGCATGGGGGGGGTCTTGCGCTGGCTGGGCGGGGGCAGTTTCTGGCGGTTGGACTTGGAGGAGAGATCAAGAGGCATCTCACTATACTCTGGGGATGAGACCATCTCACGCTCCAGCTGGGGAGGGGACTTCAGAGGAGAGAGGGAAGTGGCAGCCCCCGGTGCATGCGGCTCGGGAGCTGCTGGGGCTCTGGCCTGCGCGGTGGTGCCGGAGGAGGGAGCGGCATTCCCACCCGGTGCTGCCGGTGGAGCCTGGCCAGAGGGCAGGGCCTGGCCAGAGGGCAGGGCTGGGCCGGAGGGCAGGGCTGGGCCGGAGGGCAGGGCTGGGCCGGAGGGCAGGGCCGGGCCGGCACTGGACAGGGGAGCACTCTCGGGCGCAGCCTGTGCACTGCTTCCACCTGAGGGTGGAGGGCAGCTGAGCTGATTCACCTCCACAGACACCACTTTGGCATCTGAAGCCAAGGGCCTGGTGACAGAGAAAGTGTAGGGGTAGGAGCGCAGCTCTGGGGAAGCAATAATGCCTGGCAGGCAACGCTCGTGCAGGTAGGGAGGCAGGACAGGGAGGGTGAGTGTGGAGGAGACCCCCAGGGTGGCCGGGAGTGTGGCCACGCTAAGCGGTTGCCCACAGCTGGGCGGGGGGATGTACACCAGCGACTGGCTCGGGCTTAGCACGGCACCAGCCTGGAAGGACAGGGGCAGCTTTTGCATAGCAGGGGCCTGAGAGGGGGGAAAGCACACCCTGTTCAATGTGAAGGTGGCAGGAGTGGAGGCAGAGGTGTTGCAGCTGGAGACAACCACAGACAATGTCCCTTCTGCCAGCACGCCTGGCCCTTGTGCTGCAGTGCTCTGGGGGGCTTTCTCCTTCCCAGCAGACTCGCTCTCTGGAGCCACAGAGCAGGCTGGGGCAGCATCAGCCTGCTTGTCACTGGGAGGATCTGCTGGTGTCCAGGCAGTGTCAGCACCACTGCTCTCCTCCTCCACAGCTCTGGGGATTGCTGGCTCCTGCCCTCTGCCATCCCCCTGACCTGCCAGAGGGCCCAGGGCATCATCTGTCACAGTCTTTCCTCCACTCTCTGGGTTTTGGTTGGGATCGGGTGGCTGCTCCTCCAGTTTGGGTCCAAGCTTTTCCTCCACCTTGCCATTAGCATCCAGCCCCTGGGCACTGCTGCTACCACCGCTGACTGCTGTGAGCTCCACCTGCAACGAGAAGGGAGAAGGTGTTCCTGGGAGCCGTGCAAGTGGCTCCCAGAGAAGCAGGCAGGATCTGCCCACCCAGGACACAGAGGCAGAAGCAGCAAACAGCTCTGCTTCACCTGTTCCATCCAGGAATGGCCTTCTTGGACCCTGCCCTGCAGGCAAGGAGCTCACCTCGGAAAGGCTGCTGCTGACACAAAACTCTTGAGACCCCAAGTGCTGGGAGCTGCTCGTTTTAGACTCCTCATCAGAAAGGGGGGCTCTCCTAGGCAAGGAAAAAGACACAGCATTACAAAACCCCAAAATACCCTCCCCAGCATCCCATCCCTCCCCGTCCCTGTGTGGGACAGTGCAGCAGCTGTGCACCTTCCTTACCCACGGCCACCTGGCCTCACCGTGGGCAAGCCCAGCCCTCCCCACCGTGCTGTGTCACAGCCCAGAGCCACATACCCACTCCTATCCCCTCCACTTTCCATCCTGACCCATTCCTCCCCTGAGCCTCATCCTGCCTGTCTCTCCTTCAACAGGCACCTAATTCCTGTTCCTCCTGCTTGCTCCCTGCCCCAGTATCCCCATCCCAGCAAAGCTCTCTCTCCAGTGCCAAAGCTCTTTGGGCTCAGGTGGCCCAGACAGGAGCAGCGGGTGTCCACAGCCATCCCGGCGTGCCACGTTCTGCTGACCAGCATGTCTGACCCTTTCTCTCTGGAATATGATTCCTGAGTGGAAAGCCTGGATTCAGAACAAGGACTGTGACCTCCCAGGGACACTCCTGCCCTGGCAGTATTCACCGGACAGTGTTTCCCTGATGTTTAAGGGACACTGGGAAAAGCTGCTGGTGCCAGGACAAAACAGATCAAGTCTGGATTCTGTTCACGACATGATTTCAGCTGGATTTGGTCCCTACATCCTGGGCTTTCACAGCAAAGTCAGAGACATGAGCTATGGGTGCAAGCTTCCTCCCTGGGCTCTGTACCCCCAGTGCCGGGATCTCGCTCCACATCCCTTGCACCAGGACCCTGCTCCGCACCCACAGCGCCGGGACCCCGCTCGCGGCTGCCTCCGTGCCACCCGCACCGACCCCTCGGGTCGATGACAGCTCGCTCAGTTCCTCCAGGCGCTCCCGACCACGCCGGCGCTCCCAGCGCTCCCCCGGACGCCCGTCACAGGCCGCGGGGCGGGGATGGCGGACGGGGCCGGGCCGCCTCGGCGCAGCCGGCGGCG
>JAYRBT010000156.1:19215835-19273299 GCA_036023395.1 Myiotriccus ornatus
CCGGGAAGCCCACGGATCGCCGGTGCCAGCCGAGGGCTCCGGGGGTCTCCGCTCCATCCGTGACCCCCGTGGGTCCCCCCCAGCCCCAGGGATTCCGGGATTCGCTGTTTCCCCCCGCGGGACGTGCCCCCAGGGCCGCGGGCTCGGGGACGGGGCTCCCGCACCTGCGGCTCCTCCTGCCCGCCAGGCCCCGACTCCCAGGGGCGTCTTTGGGATTTATGGGGTGTGAGGGGTCGTTGGAGCAAATGGACGGAGTTCTCAAGCAGGGAGGGGTGTCTGTGTCAGTGCTCAGCCACCGCCGGGGTCACCTGCGCCCGCAGCATCCCTGCTCCTGCTCCTGCTCCTCCTCTTCACCCCGGGCTGGGCGCGCAGGGGGCTCAGGGCAGGGGCTGGCGAAGGGAGAGGGATAACGAGCTGCTCCCCATCTGCTCCCGTCTCCATAGCAACAACCGCGGGGGGGGGGGGAGCTCCTTATTTTTCCCCTCAGATTTGAGGCTCCGGGGCCCTGCCCCGCACCCGCGGGGAGCACCGTGTGCGGGACACCGGGGTGGGACGCCGGGGTGTTCCCCACACCGAACCCCAGAGCCCGGGAGCGCAAAGCCAAAAAACTGGCGTGCGGCCCCAAAATGTGGGAGGGGCAGGCGGGGAACTCCCCGTGTGCTCCCAGCGGCAGAACCGGGGCTCGGCAGCCCGGTGCGGGAGAACGGAAAAGGAAGCCGGGAACGGCGGAGCGGCGCCGGTCGGGCCCCGTCGGGGGTCTGGCGGGAGCCGGGCCAGGCCGGTGACGCCCCGTGTCGGTCCCGGTGTCGGTCCCGGTCCCGCTCTCGCCCCACCCGGCCCAGGCCCCGCCCCCGCCACGTGCCGGGCCGCGCCCCCGCCCCGCCTCCCCTTGTCCGCACCGGGGCGGGGCCAGGGCCGCGGAGTGACAGCGCGCCTGGCCAATGGGCACGCGGGAAGCTAGAAGAGGGAGGAGTCCCCGCGGAGCGACAGAGCTGAGAGCCAATAGACAGGCGGGGAAGGAGGGGCCTCCGTAGAGTGACAGCAAGCGCGGCCAATAGGCCAGCGGGGCGGGGCACGGGGGCGCGGCGGGGCCAATGGCGGCGGCGGCCGCGCCCCCTTTGGGTTGCGGGGCGAGGCGGCTCCTCCCGGCGCGGAGGGAGCGACCGGCCCGGCCCGACCGGCACCGGCAGCGGGTGAGCGGCGGCGCGGGGCCCCCGCCCCTTCCCGAGCCCTTCCCTTCCGCCCTCTCCCCTCCGCGGGGCGGGCGCTGCCCTGCCTTACTCTGCCCTGCCCGGCCGCGCCCCGTCCCCTCCCGCCGCGGGGCCGCCCCGCCGCCGCCGCCTCGCCTCCCGGCCGAGGGTCTCCCCGCGGACCGCGCCCCGCGCCCCCTCCCCGGTGGGTTCCCGCAGCGACGCCCCTCCCAGGCGCGGGGTTCCCATGGCGACGGCCGCCGCCCCCCGGCCCGGGGCTGCCGCCGCCCCGGCGCTGACCGAGCGCTCTCCCGGTTCCTTCTCCCGCAGCCGCCAGCGCAGCCCCGCGGGGCCCCGATGATGCCGGGGGCGCGGGCGGCGGAGCAGCAGCAGCAGCAGCAGCAGCAGCAGCAGCAGCAGCAGCAGCAGCAGCAGCGCCCGGACGCGCGGCGGCCGCCGCCGCCCCAGTGACGGCCCCGCCATGTCGGTGATGGTGGCGAGGAAGAAGGTGGTTCGGAAATGGGAGAAGCTGCCGGGCAGGAACACCTTCTGCTGCGACGGCCGCATCATGATGGCCCGGCAGAAGGGCATCTTCTACCTGACGCTCTTCCTCATCCTCGGCACCTGCGCCCTCTTCTTCGCCTTCGAGTGAGTTCCCCCGGGGACCCCCGCGGGCCGGGGATGGGGCTGGGGAGCGGTCCGGGGGCCTTGGGAGAGGGAGGGGAGCCTGGCACGGAGCAGTCTGCCAGAGGGGAACTCTGCCTGCCCAGATCTGCCTCCTGGCCCTCAGCAGGCTGAGCCTGGAGGTTTTGGGGAGGATGGGCCCTACCAGATCTTCCCCCCGGCTCTGCCCATGGGGTGACCCCTGTGTTCGGACCCTGCAGGGTGACACCGGCCCTGTGTCCCCATGGGTCACCCTTTCCTCTGTCTGTGGCTTGGCAGTCCCGAGTGCTCCTGGCCCCAGGATGCAAGGGCACTGCTGCTGCAGCCCCGGGGTCCAACCTGTGTCCCTGCTCCTGGGGGGACGTGCAGCCACCCCTGTCAGCCCCACCAGGGAGGTGACCCTGCTGGAGGATTAATGAGGAGTGAGGTTGTTGGCTCCAGGGCTCCTGCCAGTCTGACCTGCCCCCGGTGCTGCACTACAGCAGAGCCCCCCCAGCCAGAGCCCCCCCGGTATTTGGGGAGGGTGCAGCCACCCCTTAGATCAGCTCTGCAGCCAAAACCTTGGGTTCTGCTGAAGGAGAGGGATCTGCCCCCTCCTTTCAGCAATCCCTGAGAGCTGGGCTGGCCTTAAAGTAATCCTACAATCAAAGAAACAAACAAAAAGGGAAAAGCTTATGTTTGCCCCAACCAATGCTGTGAAAGGGGGCAGGACGCCCCTGTTGCCTGGTTTGAGGATGAAATTGGATCAGCTAAACAACTGCAAAACTTCCTCAGTCTCCTTGGGCATGTTTGTGTTTCGGGGCAGGAGAGGGGCTGATGAGACAGGATTGGGTAACACAAAAGCTGGTTAAGCCAGGAAAAGCAAGTGGAAGGAGCTGCTCCCAGGCTAAACCCTGGCCGTCCCTGCAGATCCATAAAGGCCTCGGCCCAGATGCTGGCCTCCTCAACATTTTCCCCAGGCTAGGGAATTTGTCTCCACATCTCCTGGCCTGGCATGGCTCTCCGTAATTCCCTGCCCAAATTATCCCTGGCTCAGTGTGAATTCTGAGGTACCAAGTGACACCACTCTTGGTTTGTTGTTTGGGGCTTTTTTTCCATCTGAAAAGTGGGGCTCAGCCTTCCTGCCTTGCAGGAAGAACTAATAAGTGTTGCTGCTCCAGAAATGCTTTTTGCTGCTCCAGAAACACCAATTTGAGGGATAATTGCTCTGGCTCCCTGTGGATCCTGTCCGTAGCAGGAGAGTGAACCACATCCCGCTCTGCTGTGGTTGCCTTCACCAGCTGCACCAGGCAGAGTGAGCTAAGGCTGTGTTCCATCCCTAGGCCGTGGTTAGCCTGGAATGTGACTGGAAATTCCTTGAGAAGCCCCTTTCCATGCTCTGGGAAGCAGAGGCCTATGGAGGGATTGCTTGCACCGAGACATCCAGACTGTGCCTAGAGCCAGAGGGTGGGCTGTGTGGGGGAAGTGCTGCTGGCAGCAGGATCACTTCTGAATTTTAGTCAGTCATCTAGGGAAAAGTTTGGGAAAACACCACATTCCCGTTTGATTCAGTGCATAACATCTCAGTGTTTTCTGTTTGGTAAAGAGGGAGTTGTTTTGAACTTGTTCGGGGATTTTTGTATTTGTGAGAGGGATGATATTTTGCCTTCCCATCTGCAAAGACTCCCCAAGGTCTCTTTTGCACCGACCAGCCCGACATGAGCAGCTGGGCTCCCTGCCTGCCCTGTGCACCTTCCATGCACCTTATGGAGCTTTGCGTGAGGGTCTCAACCTTGAGCTTTCACCGTGTTGTGCATTTGTCTCAGCTTTTGGCAGATTCTTTCGCGTTTGCATGGAAATTCCTGGTTTCCTCCCTTAAAGCTCGTGCTCCAGAGGAGTGATCCGGGTGTTAGGGTCTGGATTCGGAGCGTGGCAGTCGGTGGTGGGCGGAGGAGTCCTTCCCCTCCCTGCCCGCTCACTGCAGGGCTGCCCGTGCCGTGGTGCCTTTTCCATTCAGCTGAATCACTTGCGCAGTCACACCTTGTCTGAGCACGGCTCCGGGGGTGCCTGGAGCCAGGATCTGTCTGGCTGCTCGCCCTGCGCCAGGCCGGGCTTGATCCCGGCGCTCTGCCCGTGCTGGCTCCGGTTACAGCCCGGGCTGGTGGGGACTGGCACCCACATCAGGGGAAAAACCACCTCCGTCCCTCGCTGGCAGGGTCCTGCCAGCCCTGGAAAGACAGCTGTGCTGTTTGGGCTGCTGCTTCTGGGGGTGTTTTTTTCTCCGAGTGTCTCCGGTGCCATCGGCTGCCCCGCGGTGTCCGCAGGCGAGCGGGCTGAGGCTCCTCCGCCCTGTGGGTGGGAATTTCTGTGCTTCGATCCCCCCCATCCGCAGCGCTATGGTCGGGATCGCGTAAGTCTCTCCATCCGGGAGCGAAGAGGACCCAGAGGCGGGCAGAGCTCAGTGCTGTACCTGAGATCCGGCTCCTCCCTCCTGGATAAGGCAGAGGGACGGAGCTGTGCTGGCTCTGGCTCCCGGGAAGGGCTCTGCAGCCACCAGAGTCCTCTGCCAAGGGCACCTCTCTCGCCACCACTTCCTCAGGGAGCAGCTCCCGCTGCTCAGGACTGGTCCCTGCAGGGTCCAAGACCTTTGTTTAACTAGGTCTGCTCCGTAACATGTCCCATAAAATTCACTTCCACATCCTCTGGGCATTATTTCAGACTCCTAATGGTAATGTCAGCCCTGTGTGTGGGCACTTAGCTGGTAACTCTGCCTGTGGTGTTCCAGCATGAGGAGAAGCCCAGGTAAAGTGCTTGTGAAATCCCTTTGGGAACGAGGATGATGGGATGCAGTGTCCTCTCTCAGGCTGGGAGTTCCCATTGCAGTTTGCCAGCCTGTCTCATGGCCTGAAGTGAGTTCCTCACACAGCTGAAGGGAATAGGATTTCTTTTGCCTCCAGCTTTTCAGCACAGAACTTGGTATCTGTAAATGTCAGAGGCTTTTCCAATGCTCGGGTATATTTGTCACTTTGTTTTTCCTACTTTCTTAGCTTTGTAGAGATGAAAATGTGTTTGTCTTCTGATGGGTTGAAAACATCTACACTGCCCCTCATGTGACTTTATTTTCTAGTTTTGATTTCCAAACCCCAGAGACCCAAGAGTGACAGAGGAACCTCTGAGCTGTTGTTACCTCTAGATGGATCTCTGACAAGCGTGGTCAAAACTTACACATGAGTTGATAGGTGCTTTTTAATCACTGTGATTTCTTTTGATAGAGGTGAACTTCTTGGTGTCCAGAGTTCAGCTTGTTTCACTCCTGTTAGTATGTGCAGTGCCTGCTCCTGGGGTTTGAATTGACCCTTTTCTCATATGTGAGTTCTTTCTCAGGAGGTGACTTCAGCCTCCCTGCATGTCCCCTGTGGCACCCCCATTTCTGTGTGGACCTTGGGGTGGTCTGCCTGTGTGCAAATTTGATTTTTAGCCAGGAAAAGAGCAGTAGCATCAGCGTAAGGTGTCTGTGTCCTGCCCAGCCGGGTCAGAAGCACGTGTGTGGGCTGGCAGGTGGTGTGGGTCTGTAGTGAGGGTTTCTGTATCACCGCTGGCAGATGGGAAGAGGTTCCATGGAGAGCTCCAGCTCTGCCTGGTGCTGCTGGGAAGGGTCTGGACACAGCTTTGTGGTTGTGGCACTTAACTGGGCTTCGGAGCAGCCTCTTGCGCACTTACCACAAGCACAGCGGCTCCTGGACACCATCCCAGAGCTGGGAGGTGCAGATGGCTGAAGTGCCCTGGTGAGGGTCAGGCATTTGAGAAAGATAAAGCTCTGCTGGCACTCACAGTGTGTTTATGCCATAGTTTAGGAAAGTTAAACAGGTTGGTTTGCAGGTGAGATGTGAGTGACTGATATCATGACGCTTGTGCTGAGCCCCGCTGGGGCCTGTGCAGAAGATGCAGTGCCCCGTGGCTGTGGCTGCAGTCTCTGTCACCCGTGCACGGTGGCTTTCCCCTTCCTTCAGAGCTTTCCTCAATGTGCTGGTTACAACAGACCTTCTCAAGCGGGCACAAAATAGCTGGCCCAGCACTGTAACTAGTGGCACCTCCCAGCTGCTTCTCCCCCCACCCCCCCACTCCAATGATCTCTTTGTTGAGCCTTCCTGCCCCCAGCCCACCCCCCTCCCCCCATGACGATGGATTATGATAGTGCTGTTATTGTCTGCTTGTTGGTGACAAAATGCTCCAGAGCACAGATATGGTGCTGGGAGTGGGGGAGCAGCATCCTCACATGCCAACAGAGCATCTCTGTTGGTTCTGAGCTCTCCCAAACAAAAGATCTTTAAAACGTCTGTTACTGAGCAGTGAAATCATGCTGGAGATGAGGCGTAGACTGAAGATACCCCAATGCTGGTGAGTACCTGAGTACCAAGTCAAGACCTTTTTGTGGTTGCTGTCCCTGCTGTGGACGTGTTCTCTGAACATCACCTCTCGAAGAGTGAGGCCCCATCAGTGCAGTGGAGGAGAGGAGGCACGTGGGGACTCCCTGCTGGGCTCCGTGTTGGGCCTTGGGATGCAGTTTCGGTGTGGTGGGAGCTCCTCTGGCTCTCACACCTCTACCCTCAGCTGTGAGGGGCCACAGAAGCCAGCCCAGTTAAGGGAAGTTAAGCTAATCCCGTGTGGAAGCAGGAGGGCTGTGGCTCAGCTTTAATACAGTTCATAAATCCATATTTAAACCCACAATATGTTCACGTTGTCACTGCAGTTCCAAAAGCTGTTGTGTCAGCTGAACAAGGGTCAGGCTGTAGCCCTTTGGGGCAGACAGTGTCCAGATTTTCAAGAAATAATCACAGAATCACTGAATCGTTTAGGTTTGAAAAGACCTCCAAGATGATCTAGTCCAACCTTTGACCAATCCCATCCTTGTCAGCCAGCCCAGAGCACTGAGTGTCATGTCCAGTCATTTCTTGAACACCTCCAGGGATGGTGACTTCACCACCTTCATGGGCAGCCCCTTCCATATTCTGACCACTTTTTCCAGGAAGAAATTCTTCCTCATGTCCAACCTGAACCTCCCCTGGCCCAGCTTGAGGCTGTGTCCTCTTGTCCTGTCACTTGTTACCTGGGAGAAGAGGCTGACCCACACCTAAACCCATATTACATACTCCTAAACCCATATTTCTACCCCAAATGGGCTCCAGGGTTTCTGTTTACTTGCTGACTGACTTGCAGTTCTCCTTGGACTTTGCCCTTGTAAAAGGAACGCAAAGTTATCTTGGGCTGCATGAGAACGATAAGCTTGGCCCTCTGGCTCTTTGGCCGTGGGCAGGGCTCAGCACGGGAACGTTGTTTTGGGGAACTGCAGAGTGTGCAGTGTCTGAAATTAAGGATGTTGGTGTAGGGGGCAGGCCCAGTGCATCACTGTGGGTGCTTGGTGTGGCCAAGCGTGCTGTAGCTCCAGTGTGCAGCCCTTCTGTCCTTGTCACACGCTGGGGACAGTCACTGGAGTCAACCAGCGGCCTGGTGAGCATTCCTGTGGTGGGCCTGCGGAGCTCGGTGCTGCCAGCTGGAGCTGGAAGCTGCATTGTGTTTGGGGAAGCTGTGGTGGGAATGCTGTCCAGAATTAAGTAGTCAGTGCTGTGTGGAGCTGGAGGAAATGACCTTGCTTGGGATGGCAGCCCCCCTGGGGAGCATAATCCCCATCCTCACTGCACTAGCCTGATGCTCTCTTGGAGAGTAACTATGGAACAGAAGGAATATGGGTTGATCCACCCCTCACCAGAGAGGGTGAGGGGTGGGTCTAGGAAAGTCAGGTGCCTGAAAGCCTGGGTGCTCAGCTGCATCAGGAGGCACCCGGGGAAGCAACATGTGAGAGACGAGACATGGCATGAGTGGTGGGATTGGGGTGGGGTTTCCCTTAAACCATAGGAAAGCTCCATAGGAATTTTGCCCCAACATCAGGGGGGTTTTCTGAAGGAATTAGGGTAAAAATGTGTTTTCTTTCAGCCCAATATGTCTCTAAACCATGACTTCTGCCCAGGCCTGTACTGTGGTGTTCATGGGAGCATGGATGCGAGTAAGTGGGAGCAGCACAGCTGTGATGAGTCCCATACTCCCTTTGCACTTCCTCCATCAGCAGGATCAGAGCCATAAACTCCTTGTCGAGTCTTGCTGCATTTATAGAGCAAACAAACCTTGTGCCTTGTTCCCTCTCAGGCTTGGGAAGTCTTGGAACAGGAGCCTTTCTGCTTTATTTGTAGCTTTTCAGTCCCTTGCCTCAGAAAAGCCAAAGGAAGACAGACACTGCGTGGAATGTTGCACTTCCACAGGAAACCAGTCCTGAGAAGCACAGGGTGCAGTAAATTCCAGTAATTTCTGTGGTGCTGGAAGCTGCCCTTTAGGAGCCAGCCAGAGATTCCCACCATCCCCATGCGCTTCCATGCCTTCTGGCTCTCTCTGGTGGTGGGTCCTCGACCACGCCTTGGGTGCTTCTCCCAGAGGTCCAGCCCATCCCTTGGCAGCAGGGGTCTAATGGGCGTGGTCCATCCAGCCGCCTGGTCACGTTTCTGGCATCGCCCAAAACTGGAGCTGAAAGCAGAGCAAATGCTGGGAAGTATCTGTGCCTGACTGGTGGAAAACACAGCAGCGCTGTGATGGTGCCTGGTCGCTGGAGCTGCCCCGGGAGCATTCCCCTGTGGTGGTGGGATCAGAAGGACGTGCTGAACAGCTTCTCTGCTCTAGGTCTTACCAGTGCTCAGGAGCGCCGGGGCTGTGATGCCGTGCCAGGTGCTCAGCCCGGTGCTGGCAGACTCCAGACTCGCTCTGACTCATCTCCTCCCGCCCCGTGTCCGCAGGTGCCGGTACCTGGCTGTCCAGCTGTCCCCGGCCATCCCTGTGTTTGCAGCAGTTCTCTTCCTCTTTGCCATGGCCACGCTGCTGCGGACGAGCTTCAGCGACCCCGGGGTGATCCCGCGGGCCCTGCCCGATGAGGCAGCCTTCATTGAGATGGAGATTGGTGAGTGTGGGGGGGTGGCCAACCTGGGGAGGGCTGGAAAAGCCTAGGTATTTGTGGCATATTTTTAGGCTACAGTCCCTGCAGAGCTTTTCTTCCTGGCTGGACCTCCAAAAGTGAGGAGCGCCCTGATCTGCTGGCTCATTGTGTTTGGCCAAGTCTCAAAAAGGGGGCACGATGTACCTGCGTCTCTCTCTGGGAACGCTTTCACCTGCTGCTTTCTCTCCCACAGTCGTGTACATACAAACTCAGTTTGCTTTTGGGAAGGGGTGCAGGAAGCTTGTTGTGGTCCCCTTGATCCCTTAGGGAGAGAGGAGTTTTGATGGATGCAGGTGGCAACCCCTAGCGTCCTCTCAACGTGCCCATGAAAGCTCTGGCATCCCTTTTCTTGCCTCCAAGCTGCCAGGTTGGCTCTGGCCCGCAGGAGCAGAGCTGCAGCCGCTGGCTCTGGAGCCAACAGGCTCTGGTCCCGCTGGTAGGAAAGGCGGGGAAAGAGTTGTCGTTCTGGGCCTGTCGTGTTGTAGCAGCAGGTCCGATCTGTGCCCTGTTCTCTCTGGCAGAGGCCACCAACGGGACCGTGCCACAGGGCCAGCGCCCGCCCCCGCGCATCAAGAACTTCCAGATCAACAACCAGATCGTGAAGCTCAAGTATTGCTACACGTGTAAGATCTTCCGCCCGCCCCGCGCCTCGCACTGCAGCATCTGCGACAACTGCGTGGGTGAGTGCAGGGCTGGGCCTGCTGCGGCCCTCAGCTCCTGCGGGGGAACCTCGGAGAAGGAGGGAGACCTGTGCCTCGTGCTGGGCACGTCTGGAGTGCTGGTGTGTCCACACAGGGACAGGCTGCCTTGTCTTACGCTGAAAGGAGCTTGATGTTTGCTCAGAACCTGGAGCCATGTGGTTACTCTTTGCCAGGACTTTGGCAATAACTAGTCTAACCAAGTCTAACTTCTCTGTGTACGTGTGCAGCCTGTTTTTCAGTTCCACTGGACTCTGGCCTTGCTAGAGGGTTCCAGTGGAGAGTTGTGTCTTGGGTGACAACAACTCCTTCTTCAGCATGGGGATTGTGCCATCCCTTGGGGTGCACTGGTTGTTGTCCTCCTGTGTATATAATTGGCTCACGTTCAGCATTGCTGCTCCAGGTAGAAATTCCTTTCCTCCTCTTCAGATTCCCAACCATTGTGTGAACCCTCTCCTGATTATTGTAGTAGGTATATAGTGGGTTGGATAACAACTTGGGGACTCCAGGCCTTCATCTAACCCGTGTGCTGTGGCTGTTGTAACCTAGGGAGAGAAGAAAGACAAGGGGCCAAGTTCAAACTCTCTCTTAACATGCAAAATAATTCATTATGAAACAATTTTGGACTTTCTGACCTGGCCTCCGCTCCTGGAAAGGGGCTGGGATATGGAGTTGTGAGTGAGCAGAGGGTTGGACTTAGGAGTCCTTGTCAGCCTGGGAGATTTTTGAGGTGGGGGCACAGGAGCAAGGATTCGGAGGTAGGCAGGGATGTGTTGGAGGGTGCTGATCTCTGTCTTGGCTCCCCCAGAGCGCTTCGACCATCACTGTCCCTGGGTGGGCAACTGTGTGGGGAAGAGGAACTACCGCTACTTCTACCTCTTCATCCTCTCGCTCTCCCTCCTCACCATCTACATCTTCACCTTCAACATCGTCTACGTAGCACTGAGTGAGTCTGGCTGGAGGGCTGGGAAGGAGGGAGGGAGTAAGGGTATGGATAGCAGTGGGAAACCAGAGTGATGGAGTGGGAAAGGGAACTGGATTCGATGGGATGCTCCAGAGTAAAAAATATCTCTTGCTTTTTGTATTGCAGAATCTCTGAAGATTGGGTTTCTGAACACGTTGAAGGAAACCCCAGGGACATATCCTTCCATGATGCCAGAGGCCTGGCTTCTCCAAAGCTGGGGGTTGGTGGGGGCTGCATTATGGACGGGATGCCCAGGCCACTCTAACAAGTATCTCTGGCCATTTTCCCCCCTGATGACAAGATGGGGAGCAGTCTTATGGCTTTGGGGAGGAGGGTAAAACAGAAAACCATGGTTAGGAGAGGAAGAGAAGTTGGTGTGCCTGGGGGTTGTGACAGCTGGGCTGGGCCCACTCCCCGGCTGTTCCCAGTCCTTAACTGTTCTCACTGTACTGGAGGTGCTCATCTGTTTCTTCACGCTGTGGTCGGTGGTGGGGTTAACTGGGTTCCACACCTTCCTAGTGGCACTGAATCAGACAACCAACGAAGATGTAAGTAGACTCTTCCTCTTCCTCTGAGCCGTTGCCGTTTCTCGGTGCGTCACAGCTGTGCCCACTCTGCAGGCCAAGACAGGGCTCTGGGGGAGGGTTTCCCTGGAGCAGACCTGACCTTGTGCCTGACTGTTTCAGATTAAGGGGTCCTGGACTGGGAAGAACCGTGTGCAGAATCCCTATAGTCACGGCAACATAGTGAAGAACTGCTGCGAGGTGCTTTGTGGGCCCCTGCCTCCCAGGTAAGCTGCTGAGAGGCAGCCCTGACCTTTGCCTTCCACCAGCACTTCTCCTGCTGGGAAAAGAGATGGGATTTGGGAAGGCATGTGTCTCTGACGGCGTGGCTCTGTTCTTGCAGTGTCCTGGACAGACGGGGCATCCTGCAGCAGGAGGAGAGCACAGCTCAGGAGGGGCCGTGCCCACGGGGGCCCGGCACGCAGGAGCCCCCGGCCACGCAGGGGCCCCGGCAGGCTGAGGAGAGCAGCATGAAGCAGCAGGATGGCAGCATTCCTCTCCCCAGTGCCGTGAGTAATCCCTTAGGGAGCTGGGGGGGGCTCTTGGACAGGGAGGGAAAGCTGAGAGTGACGTAGGAAGGACAGAACAACAAGGGGGGGCCATGCTGAGAGGCTGCTAGTGAAAAGCCCATTTGCTCTGACACTGGAAACCAGGGCCTCTTGGTTTCCTTGGGTTTCCTCAAAGGGGATCACAGTTGGCTGTGGTTTTGGGGATCAGTCCTGCTGTGAGAGCACTCAGGAGCTGTCATCCATGGAGCTAGGAGAGGCTGGGGAAGGCTGGGATGTTGCAGGCATCTTGTTCTGGTGCTGCGTGTGAGCTGGGAAGGGCACTCATGGGTGTGGGATCTCTGTCTTTGGAGAAAGCTGTTACGGCCCAGAGCAGTCTGCTCTGTGTTTGAAATTAGCCCTGCTTTAAGGACACAGTTGGACAGGAGACCTCCAGAGTGCCCTTCCCACCTAAATTATTCCATGAACATGGTGGGAAATGGCTGAGCCTGCTCCTGCTTGGGCACGGTCTGCTGCTTCTCTGGTGGACACACTCTGGACCACTTTGGCTGGAGCAGTCCAATGCTCCAGCTTTTCCTGAAGCTTTTGTTGTTTCTGTTGGGGGACCCCTCGTTTCTCCTTTTCCCAAGCCCAGCCGAGACAGCTGGTGGTGGAGCAGGAGGCAGGAGCAGAGCTGTGGGGCTTGTGTGCTCAGTCAGGTGGTCTGTACTGGGGCGTGTTCCTGCAGGTCACTCTGTCCTCTCTCCCCAGGTCCCTGCACCGCCCCCGAGTGACTCCGAAATGCCAGAGGAGAAGCAGCGAACGCCTGGGGAGGTCCCGGTGCCCTCCCTGGACGCTGGGCGAGCGGAGCACTAGCATCTGCTTGGAAGGGAGAACTTTCTTGTTTTGTCTAATCAAAGCTGGAAGTGATGGAGGAGAGGAGGAGAAGGGCTGGATGGCAGGCACCCGATTCCCCATGGCCATTTTGCTTTAGTCATTACTCACCACGGTGTGAGCCGGCGGTGGCGCGGGACAGCGAGTGTGGGTGGCACGCCCTGGTCACCACGGGGCACTGCCACTGCCAAGGCAGGTCTGCCTGCGGCCAGGGTTGGGCCTCTGGCTCTGCGGGCTGTCCTGGATGCTCCATCCCGGCTCGTGGCCGGGGCTGTCCCTCTGCCTGGCCCCGGCTCTGACTGGGCAACTCGTGGTCCAGCAGCTCAGCAGTTAGGGCTGGCCTGCTCCCTCCTGCTGAGGAATCCCCATGGGAAGGGGAAATCAATCATGGCAGTAGCATCCTCTCTCCCCTCCTCCCTCCTTCCTCTAATCCGTGACGTTGTTTTGTGGTTGGCGTGGCAAGGCTTGTCAGGAGACATTTTGGTGCCCAGAGGACCCAAACAAGCGGGAAGGAGTTCTGTTGGCAGCGGTTTTTAAGTAGCTTTCTTCCTGTGCTCCTTTTCATGTGATGTAGCTGGGGCAGCAGCTGTAATGGGGACCCTCCTCACCCTGCCCTGGGGCTGACAGTGACCCTGGGGGCTCGAGGGAAGGAGCGGGCAGCCCCCTGACCTGCACCAGCCACAGAGTGGTTGTGCCAGGGTGTACTGAGCTGCAGGAAAGGGTCTGGCTGGTGCCAGGGCTGCATTTGCTGCTGGGTGTCTGCACTGAGCCCTCCCCTTGCTGTGGCACGACCGCTCTGCGGAACCTCAGCCCCGATTCTGTGTTGTGTCATTACGTTCCCGTGTCCCCCCTTTGCCTTGCTCTGCAGTCCTCTGTGGGACTGGCTGTGGGAGCTGTGCTGGCTGCCCGAGGATGGGCTGTGTGGTGTCAGTCACCTGTGTGTCCTCAGCAGAGTGGGGAGGAGAGGCTGAGGGGATGGTGGGAGAGCTCCATGCCGTGGCAGGGCTCCTCCTCCCCTGCCCCACTCCCTGTCCTGCGCTGGCAGGACTCTCACGCCTGCGGGGTCCCCACAGAGGCCAGCGGTGGGGAGAGGCCATTCCGTGCCCTGGCAGCTCCCCATCCCACACCGTGAGTGCTGGGCACTCCCGTGCCTCCTGCAAGTGTGCGGTGGGTGGTGGCGGGGGCGGGGTGTCCTGCCTGGCCAGTCCTGGGTGTGTCTCCATGATGCTCCTGCCTGGCAGCGGGAAGTCGCTCCGCCCCTGGCCGCATGCCATCCTGCTTTCAGCAGCCGTGTGGAGCAGCCCGCTCCCTCTGGAGCCTGGCCTGTGCCTCCCACCTCGCTCCTCCTCCCTGGCCCCTCGCAGCGTGGCCCTGGGCCGTGGCTGGCAGCGGGTGACGGTGGTGTTGACATGGTGTTAACGTGGCACCGGCGCTGCCCCCTCTCCTGCGGTGCCGGGGTCTCCTCTCCCGGTGAGAGGGCAGAGCTGCTGCTCTGGCTGTGGCCGTGTGTCCGCAGTGACCCTGCAGCTGCTCCCGGCCTCCCTGCCACGGCCCTGTAGCCAGCCCGGTCCCGTCTCGTCCCCCCAGGGCAGGGGTCCTGCTCCTGGCCCCGAGCACCCCGCCGGCCGTGGGAGCCGCCCCAACATGCTACTGACCAAATCTCAAATTCAGTGTGAAAAAGTGTATTTTTTGGCTCTGCTGCTCCCCGTTCCATGCAGTGTGTGGGGTGCTGCCTGCCGGGACCACCGTGCCAGTGAGGCCTGCCTGCGCTGGTTGGGGTCTCCAGAAGGAAGGGGGGGTCGGGTGAGGGTTCTTTTTTTTATTCTTTTTTTTTTTTTTAATTTTAAAACAATGAAGGAAAATTAATTGGTTTGAAAATGGCTGAGCTGTAGCCCCTGCGTGTCTGTGCTGCCCCAAGCCAGCTGTCTCTTCCCCCTTCCCTGTACCTTTCCAGCCTCTCCATCTCACACTTCGAGAGTGTCTTAGCTGCATTATTTGCATCCTGCTTCCCCCCATGGTGGGTGAGGGGGGTGTCTCTGTGTGCCCATGCTGAGCAGTGACAGTGAAGGCTTTGTTTGCCTGCAGGCATGGCTCCTGTCCCCGGCTCCCTTGAGCAGCAGCCCATGCCTGGAGCGCAGTGCCCTGGGGTGCCCAGAGCCCCCACATTGGGGCAGCAGTGCCAGGCAGCACCATGCAAAATGTCCTGGGGGTACAGCACCTGCTTGTGGTGCTGGGGCCGAGCTGGGCCCTGAGGTCACACCACTGGGGCTCCCCTGTCCCCTGCCAGCAGCTGTCCCCTCCAGTCTGTCCCTGCTGTCAGGGCCAGAGTGGGAAGCAGCAGTGCTAGTGGGCTCAGGGGGACTGTGCCATGGAGAGAGCCCCCAGCTGCTCCTCAGGACCCCCCAGCTCAGCCTCCTCCCGGCTGCTATCCAGGGTTTCTGATCCCTCGAAGCAGCCTGAGTCCCGGGGAATGTCCCCTTTGGGCTCTGAGGGTGATGGCAGGGTTTCAGAGCTGTCACCATCCTCCGGCTCACTGGCTGCTGGGAGAGGGACCGAGGCATTAGTGGTGCTGCTGGCGCAGCGAGGGGGGCTGTGGGTGGTGGGGGGGGTCTCCCACTCCCTCCCTGGGGCTCTTACTGTCGTAGTCCAGGAGGAGCTCGGCGGCCGTCAGCAGCTTGGCGCGGTGCTGGGGGTCTGTGATGTGCAGCTCATTCAGGTGGGTCTCCTTCAGCTCCTTGAAGTCCTCTAGGGTCTGGTACCCATTCAGCAGGAGGGTGGGGATGTGTTCCTGGGTGGGGGACGGTGGGCAGGGATGATCAAGGCTCAGGTGGCTCCCCTGGCCCCCCATGCGGGTCCGTGGTAGGCACTTGCTCCCACATCACCCAGAAATGCCCTGTGTGTCCCCTCTGTGCCCCTGGGGTACTCAGTGGAGGGACCCAAGGGGATGGGGGATAGTGAGGGGGAGTAGAGGGGGTGGTTCCACTGCTGGCACCCTGCTGGCACATTCTGGGTGCCACAATTCCCCCACGGCCCCTGTCCCTTACCTGCAGGTTGATGCGCTCCAGCAGCTCATGGAGAGTCTTGGGCTTGAGGCGCTTGCTCCTGCTGGAGCCTCGGCTCCTGCGGGCAGGGACTGTCTCCTCAGGGATCACATCCACGTAGATGAACTTGAAGGAGCCCACCCTGTTGTTGAGCAGCCCAGTCCAGGTGCCCACAGGTGGCTTCTCAATGATGCCAATGATGTCCCCTTTCTGGGCCAAAGGAGATGCGGTGGCAGTGGGTGCAGGCTTGGGGACCGCTGGGGGACACCTCTGCCTCAGGGGGACCCCCAGCCACCCTCCCTCCCTCCCTCCCTGGGGCCATCGTGGCCGTGGCTCACCCGCAGCTTCAGCGAGTCCTTGTCGTAGGGGCTGGGGGTGAAGTCGGTGTGGACGCGTGCCCGGCCGCAGAAGGGGCCAGCGTAGGCTGGGACACTCTCCTCCAGCCGCAGGCTGTCCCGGTGGCCACCGGGGCTGGGAATGTCGCTGCCTGCAGAGAGGAGGGGGTCAGGATGTGCTCTGCTGGGGGCTCAGACCGGTGTGCTGCAGGGGCTGGGCTCACCGCTGGACAATTGGCGGCTGAGGGGTGGGTGCCCGTCCTCCTCCTCCTCCTCCAGCTCCAGGGATGACAGGGGCCCCTTGTCATGGCTCCACTCCTCCGCGCTGCCGTCTGGGGACAGTGGGCACGGGGACCCCTCCTCCTCCACCTCTCCCTGCTGTGGGGACCAGGGTCAGGCTGGGGGAGGGGGAGCTGACCCCACTCACCTGCCCATGTCCCCCATCCACCCCGCTCACCTTCCCCTCGGCCAGTGCCTTCATGGCCATCCTGCCCATCTTGCGGTTCATGGTGCGGGAGATGACTGCCCGCCACTTTCTGCCCAGCTTCGTCCCACTGCTCCGTGGGGCATCCTCAGGGCTGGCACTGCTGGGATTATTCTCAGGGATCTGCCAGAGGGATGGACAGTGAAGGCAGAGCCCCCCACCGCAGGCAAGCCTCAGTGGGGTCACGCAAGGCTGTGAGACCCCAAATCCCACCAGTGCTGGAATATGGGCTTCTCTATGGCATGTGGGCCCCTGGTAGGACCAGGAGCTTAGGGAAACCAGCCCTGAAATAAGCTGGGAAGGGGATCCCAGGGGAGCAGGGCATGTCAAGGGGTACTGCTGCCCTGGGGAGGCAGGGAACTCACGTTCTCCTCCAGGTTGAACTCCTTCTCGCTCGGCACGGGGGAGCTGACCTTGGACTTGGCAAAGTCCTTGAAGCTGCTGGAGCGCTGGAGGGAAAGCTGGGGGCAGGGGAGGGGTGTGAGGGGGGAGATGGAAAGGTGTGAGGCTTTCTCTCTGCACTCCTTGCCCCAGCTCCCCTTCTCCCTTTGGGCTGCTCTGCCCATCCCAGGGCGATGCCAGTCCTGAAAGAGTTTTTTGGCTGGCACAGTCTCCCCTGTCTCACCCCACTCCAGAAGCTGCCATGTGGTATGAGCCCACCAGACCAGGGATACAGAGCCCTGGTATTGCTCTTGATGCATGTGCAGCTGCTTGGCACAGCATTCCTGGGGCAGGGATGCTCCGGTGTGGAGTCTGGCACTGCCAAGCTGGAAGCAGCCCAGGGCTGTGCCACGCTGCTGTCTTGCACATGGGCCAGGCATGTCTTGGGGGAACACAGAGCTCTGCAGCACCCACAGGTGGGCAGGCAGTGAAGGGCTGGGAACATGAGAGCAGCCATGTCCCTGCTTCTGCCTCCATGGTCAACTCCAGGACTGAAAGTTTCCCGTGTTTTCTGACTGTGAGTGTCCCCCACAGCTCAGAGAGCACCCTCAGCTGTCTCAGTGCCATCTTCACACCAAAGCCATCGAGGCAGGTTCTGAATCTCAGTCCTGCTGCACCCCTCTGTCCCTGCTCCTTCCAGTCTTCCCCGTGACCCCTCCCTGCCTCCATCTCCATGTTCTCTGGTGTCTGTCCCGTATGGGAAGGGTTTCTTCATGACCGGAGCACCCTTGGTGCCAGCCAGCCAGCATCCCAGCACAGCCACACGGTCCCGGGTCTCCCTCATCCCTGGATGCCAGCACTTCGTGGGAGCTGGCTCGCGTGTTTGGGCCAGGTGAGCTCGGCTCCCACTGCCGGCACGCTCAGAGCAGACACCGCAGCGCTCGCTCTGCCGCCGCCACAAACAGCGATTTCCGTTCTCAAGCGGCTCTGCCGGCTCTGAGCTTCTTCCCAGGCCCTTCCTACCCTTGCTCAGCCTGTCCCGCCTTTATTCTCCTCCTCCTCGGCTCCACCGAGCATCCTTCAGCATTTGTTTTTGCCGTTCCTTGCAGAGGGCTGGCTCGGAATGGGTCACCCAGAGCACCCCCCCCGCCCGGGGCTTTACAGGGCAGGGCCAGCTCCAGATGATCTCTGATCCCGCCCCAGCACCCTGAACCCACCAGACCCAGGAGCGTTGAACCCTCCGGGGCTCTCCCTGCAGAGATAAAACAGCTCCGCAGCCAGGAAAGCCCCTGCCCCGGGGTTGGAGAAGCCCTGGAGAGCCTGGGAGCAGGATTTGAGCCAGGGAGGTCCGGCTCTCCCGGAGTACTGCAACGAGAGGGAAGTGAGAGTGGCTGTGGCTGGGCAAGGGCAGGGGATGCCCACTGGGACCTGCCGGGCTGGATGGGCCATCCCAGCGCAGCGAGGGGGACTTCACCCAGATTTCCCGTGAGAGCTTCCCAGCACAGATGAGCTGCCATGGTGGGATGTGTGCCTGCTGTGGGCTGGGCCCTGGCACCAGGCACTGCCCTGCTTCCCATGGTGACTTGCCATTGCTGATGCCAACCCAGCAGGGCTTGGCAAGAGCTGAAGTGCCAGCTGGTGTGAGACCTGGTGCAAGGGGATGATTGTGGTCCCCACCGGTGACTCCAGCCTCCAGACAGGTTGTCACAGGGTGGCACACGGCCATGCCACGCTGGGGGCTCTCAAGAGGCCGCGGTGCTGGCAGCTGGTGCTGCTGCGGCTCCCACCTCAGAGCGGTGCTGCCAGAGGAAGCGGCCGACACGTGACAGAGCTGCAGCCTCGACCGCAGCACCTTGCCGGGCTGGGAGCTGCACGCTCGGCACCGCAGCCACGTCCCCCCAGGAAATGGCAGGCGTCCACCCACGCCGTGGGGAGCCCGTGGAGAGTGGGGGCCACAGCCTCCCCCAGGCCCCACGGGTCCCACGGGCACCCTGGCTGGCACCCATGCTGATCCCGGGGACTGTGCATCCCAGCCACCCATCCCACCAGGATGCACGCCAGGGTGGGAGCTGGGCAATGCCAGGACTACGCACTGGTGAGGCCACAGTGGCTGGTGGCAGCAGGGACAGACTGATGGCAGTGCCGCTCCCACGCTGTCGCAACCCCCTGGGGCTCTGCCCCAGCTCCTGGCATCAGCCCTCCCGCTCAGCATCCCATGGCAGCCCAGGTTTGGACAACTCTGGGTGCGCAGGGACACCCGTGTGTGCTGAGGGCACCTGGATGCTGCCAGCACTCACCTTCCTGTGTCCTGGCTCCTTCTCCCCGGCGTTGGAGGGCTTGCGGCGCAGCATGGCACTGGGGCCGGAGGGCACAGCGCTCGGCAGCACCTCGGCACGTCCCGTGGCACCGGCACCGAGCCGGGAGCGCACAGGAAGCCGGCGGTCACATGAGAGGCGCTTGCAGCCGTGCTTGGGGCGGCTGCCGGGGCGCGGGCTGGGGCAGGAGGAAGGAAACTCTCCACGGAACTGCTGCCCTGCCCGGGGCCCCCGAGGTGGGGATGGTGCCCCTCGCCCCGACGGCCCCTCGGCCACCGTGCTACCCCGCTGGCGGTGCTGCCCGTGCCCTGCCTCCCTCTGGGGATGCTGTTGATGGGCACAGTGTCCCACATCCCCTGCAAAGGGTGACAGTCCTTAACCCTCTGCCGTGCCCTCCCCTATGCCTGCTCATCCTGCTGGCACACGATGGTCAAGCCCTCCGTGTGACACATGGTGTCTGGCATGTCCCCTGTGTCCCCTGCATCTGTAAGTCCCCCCAGCTCAGCATCACACCCAGATGGGACACGCTCTTGGTCACCCCACTGCTGGCACCTGTGGGGATGTCCTCGGTGGAGCTGACTGCCCTGCACCCTCTCACACCAATTCCTCCATCTTTTGCCCCAGGATTAATTACAATCTACCCAAATCCATCTCCCCATTGTTGGCATAGGCTTGGCTGCCCCACGGCAGGGCAGGTGGCATAAGCAGCATCACAGGAGTGTGGTTGGGGGCCATGTGGGGTGGTGCCCCAGCCCCACACCTGCTGGTGGGGCACAGGCAGCACATCAGGCACAGCAGGGCAGCGCAGGACACAGCCCCTGCCCGCGTTGCTCATGTTTAATCACAAAGGAGCAAATAGAAAACAACAAAAAAAAAAAAGGAAGTGAGCAGAGGGGAAGAAACAGCTGCGGCAGGAGGGGGGTGGGGGGGCCATGGGCGCAGGATCAGGCCTGCAGCCCGCTGAGCACCACCGAGAGCAGCGAGGTGAGGGCCAGCATGGCCGTGGTGGCGGTGGTGGTGACGGCACTGCCCACTGGGAAGGGCTTGGTGCTCTCCTGCAGCCATTTGTATGCCTCCTCCAGCTGCTGTCGCTGCAGCTCTGGCCCCACACGCTCACGGATCCTCTTGTAGTAGGAGTTTAGGTACTGGATCTGCAGCCAGGCATGGCAGGGAACTGGAGGGGGGCTGCTCTGAATGCTGCCACCCCTTAGCCCCTTTGGCCCTCCCCATCCAGCTGCCACACATCCCAATCAGCAGCCCTACCTGCAGATCCTGTTGCCCCTCTTCATCCACACATCTCTCCTTGCTTCCTCCTCATTTACCTGCTCCAACTGCATGCCACGGTCCTGGCTTCCTGTTCCATCTACTCCCCAGCCCCTGTTGCTCTCCCTGCACCCTAGCCCGATGTGCTGGCCTCACAACCCTGCTCTGCCCTCCACCCTGAGCATCCCCCCATACCTGCTCTGGGGACATGAGGCTGAGGTCGATGAGGTTGCGGTCGTAGGGCACCAGGGACACCACCTCGAAGGTCAGGAAAGGCTCGCTCTGGTGCTGCCGCAGAAACACGCTGTTGGGTGCCCGCAGCCCGACTCGATGCAGCTCCCCATGCTGTGCCACCCCTGTCACCCCGGCCCCACTGCCCTACCTTGGTCTGCGCCTCCACCACGAGGGCGACGTCCTCAATGCGGATCCCGAACTCACCATCCCGGTAGTATCCAGGCTCTGGGGGCCAGGAAGGCACTTGGTGAGCTCCCAGCCCCAGTGGCTCCCCTAGCCCACCCCAGCAGGGCCAAATCTGGCCCCTGAGCGGGGCTGAGAGCTGACACCCCCTCCCTGGTCCTGGGGCTGGGGCTGTCCCGGCTGGCTGAGGCACCAGCCAGGTTGGTAGGACATACCGATGGAGGTGAACATGCCGGCTGCCAGTGGCACGTTGTTGGACTGGAAGCCCACAGGCCCTGCAGGGATATGGGGTGGGTGAGAACTCCAGGGACAGCGTGTGCTGCAGGGACACCCCTGCAAGGACCAAGGTGCCACACCAGAGAGAACCACGGGGCCAACACAAGGACTGCGGGCGACCCCAGCACAGACCACGTAGCCACCAAGGCAAGGACTAAGGGGCCACCACGACACGGACCACTGGATCACCCCAGTAAGGACCACTGGATCATCCCAACAAGGACCATGGGGTCACCAAGGCAAGAACCATTGGATCATCCCAGTAAGCTGGATGGGAGTCATGCTGGCAAGGATCATGGAGGCACCCTGGAAATCACCCCAACATGCTGCAGGTAGAGGACTCCCCCAGCAAGAGGCTCCAATGGGCTACGAGTAGCCCCCAATGAGCTCCTGTCCTCGTCCCTGTCCCCACAACTCAGCCCATGTGCCCAGCGCCAGTGCTGGTGCCACATACACTCGTGGACGGAGAGGAAGTTGCCGATGCCATGGCCGGTCCCATGGCCGTAGTTGAGTCCAACATCCCAGAGTGCCCGGCGTGCAAAGGACTCCACCGTTCTCCCTGGGGAACGAAGAGGTGAGTGGGATGGAGGCCGACAAGCTGATGGGGCTGCCCTGCCCTCCTGCTCCTTGTGCCAGGGTTCCTGGGCAGGGCTGGGCTGCACAATGCCAGGTTTGGCACCCACCTGCTGTGTTGGATGGGAAGACGAGGCGGGAGAGGTCGATGTTGCCCATCAGCACACGGGTGTAGGCTTCCTGTGGGGGCACGGTGGGGTGAGCATGGTGGTGCCCGGATACCCACCCGGCCACACCCAGCTCTGGCTGGAACCATGCTGCCAAGTGCCACAGGGAGTCCTGGGCAGCACAGGGGGGTCCTGGGCAGCCAAGGGAGGTGCTGGCTGACACGGGAGAAGCTGGTACCTTCTGGAGTGGGGTGGGCTGACCCCAGTGCACTGTCCGAGTGATGTCTGTTGTCCCATCCCTGCAAAGGAGGGACGTGAAAGGTGGCGATGCAGCCCCAGTGCTGGCTTTGGGGGCCCTGAGATGTGGGGCTGTGAGAGGGGGGGTCTCTATTAAAAGCTACTCACAGATACTGCCCTCCAGTGTCAAAGAGGTACATCTCACCCGCCGACAGCGTCCGGCTGCTCCCGTTGGCGGGACTGCAAGGGAAGGGGGGTCAGAGCCCTCTCCCAGCTGCCCACTGCCCTCTGCCCAGAGCTGCCCTGGCCATACCTGTAGTGGGCCAGCGCCGCGTTGAGCCCGCTGGCCGAGATGGACTGGAAGCTGGGCCCGTGGCTGTGCTGCTGGGCTCTGCAAGGCAGCAGGGAGGGAAGGAGGTGCTGTGGGTCCCCAGCTGCCCTTCACTGGGCAGGGGGTGCCGCGGGGGCAGCTCTGACCTGCGGAGGGCATCGACATGCTGAGCCCCTGAAAACTCATCCACCCGCCCCTGCGGGACCATCTTCTCCAGCCACAGCAGGTACTGGATGACGGCCACAGCGTCCCGGACCTGAGGGTGCCCCGGCGGCAGCGGGGAGAGGGCATCAGCACCCCGCACCCGGCAGCGTCCCCCGCATTGTGCAGGGGGGCTGCGGGGGCGGGGACAGCCCTTACGTGGGCGGCTCGCAGCAGCTCCTGCTCCTGGGCGTTTTTCACAGCCTTGGCCGTCATGACAGGCGAGTAGCTCTCCTCCAGCAGCTTTTCCTGCGAGAGCAGGCAGGAGGCGGCATGGCCACCTGTCCCCTCAGGCCCCCGGGGGCGGCCACAGCGCGGTGTGGAACGGGGCCGTCCCCAAGCCTGCAGGACCCGCGTGGCCCACGGCCAGGCTCAGTGCCGCGGTGTCGCTGCTGTACCCACCTGGGGGACGATGCCGTAGAGGCCGTAGGTGGTGTACTCGGTGCCCAGCCACACGGTGACGTTACCGCGGGTGTAGCTGCGCAGGTGGGCGCTCACCTGCCCGTACTCCCGCAGCTCCACGCACAGCGGCCCCGGGCAGCCGGAGCGCAGGGACTCCCGCGCCGCCGCCGACAGCCGGGACCCCTCCACGAACAGGCTGGGGAGAGAGCGGGATGGGGCGGGCACAGACGTAGGAGGGTCACCTGCTGCCTTTGGTCTCCCCCGAGCCCAGCCACGCCGGCCGAGAGGAGGGGGCTGGGGGGCTCAGAAGGGATGCTGGGCTGGGAATGGGAGGAGCCCTCCGTCAGGCTGTGCGGGAAGAGAGGGTGCGGTGCCCCGGGGTGGGCTGGGAGAGGGAGTATGGGTTGGGAGAGATGTGGGGCTGGGGCCTGAGGCAGCGGGGCTGAGAGGGGAGTCCCGTGAGGGCTGGCTCAGGAAGGGAAGACTGGAAGGGGAGTGGGTGATGAGCCCCTCCGTGCCCACAGAGAAGTGCTGCCCACCTTATGTTATTGTTGGTCAGGAGGGTGTAGGAGTAGAAGACGGGGTTGTAGGGGATGTCATCTCCACGGAGGTTGAAGAGCCCTGCCAGGAACGAGACCTCTGCACCTGTGACTGCCACCACCTTCCCAGCCCCAGGGCTCGGAGCCCAGGGCACCTGCCATGGCATCCTGCACAGCACTGCGGGTACTCACAGGCTGTCTCCTCCAGCCCCGACAGCAGCACGGCCGTCGGGCGTCGCACGTGCTGCTCCATCTGCTGCCGGATCCCGGCAACCTTCTCCTGCCAGCTGCTCCCTGGGAGACGGGCAAGTGGTTGCCTCGGTGCAGGGACCACCACAGAGGGCCCTGGGCTGGGGGTGCTGCGGGTGGGCAGCCGCGGGGAGGCCGGGGTCGTACCTGTGAACGCTGCTGGGAGGCTGTAGATCTCGCTGGAGGAGGGAGGGGGTCTCTGGTCACCCCACACCTGATCCACGAGGTTGGTCTCGAGGGGGAACAGGGTCCGGCCGGAACCTTGCAGAGCCTGGCTGTAGCTCTTCCAGGTGGCTGGGGGGAAAGAAGCAGCCCAAATGTGGGGGAACCTGGTAAATCCACACCCCGGGGCTGCCCTCCCGTGGGCAGGGTGACCCCCAGTGCCAGCCAGCCCTACCAATGGAGAAGAGGAAGGGGTCCAAGCTGATGTTTCCCCCTACAGGAACCGCCTCCAGGATCCACATCGCAATGGACTCGATCCAGGCTGCAGGAGAGAGCTGGGTGGCACTGCGAGGACACACCATGTCCCAGCCCATGCTGAGCCCAGAGGAGGCTGTGGCAGGGGCTGGGGGGGAACCTGGGAGCGGAGGGACTCAGCAGTCCCCCATCCTGCCCCCTACTGACTCGTCCTCTGCAGCTCCCAGTTGCAGTCCAGCTCGCGCTCTGCCTGGGTCCAGTAGCGGCTGTCAGTCCACAGGGCAGCCTTGTCCTTTGTCACCACGCTGGTGCCTGGGACAGGAGGGGGGGCTCAGGGATCACCTCTCCCTCCCTCCCTGCAGCTGGCAGGGACTCCCTGGGGCCCTCAGGGAGTGGGACCATGCCCTGCCCAGGGATCCCCAGGGATGAGGAATAGCAGGAAGGCAGTGCCAGCCTCCCAAGCAGGGAACCCAGGGTTGGGGGGTGCCCTCACCTGCAGAGCCAGTGAAGCCGGTGAGCCAGCCCAGCCGGGCATCCCGCTTGGAGATGTACTCGCTCTGGAGTTGGGATGGAGCTGTGAGAGGTGGCTGTGGATCCCAGCAGGGTCCCCAGGGGCACAGGGAGCTCCTGCCTTACCATGTGGGCATCCGTGGAGGGCACGATGTAGGCGTGGACGCCGTGGGCCCGCATGGTGTCCCGCAGTGCCGCCAGCCGTGCTGTCGTGTTGGTGGCCGTGGGTGGCAGGTACTGGTGGCACAGGAGGACATGTGCTGGGGCTGGGGGTGGACCCTATGCAGGGGGTCTCAGGAACAGGGAGGGGTGGCAGGGCGGGGCTCACCGGTGGGTCCGTGGAGCAATCCCGGATGTCATCCCTGGTGGAAGGAGCCTGTGGCACCCGCCCTGCGGCACAGCCTGTGGGTGTGGCAACAACCGGGAGCCTCAGGCTGCAGCCTGGGTCCTGCCGGCCCCTTGCTCTAGCCCGGAACAGCACCAGGCAGCTGTGACCCTCATCCCCAACCCCAAACACCAGCTAGACCAGCTTTGGGGCTTTTTGCAGAAACAGGTTTTCCTGGGTTTTAGCCCCAGGAATAAGGGGTGGAAACCAGCGCCATCGCCCGGCTCAAGAGGAAGTAAATCTCCCCATGCCCATGGCACTGTGGGGTCATCACGGGGAACAGCTGGTGCTCACCATGCCCAGGAGCAGGTGAGCTGACCCAGAGCATCCCAGCACTCGGGGTGATGGAGGAGCCGTCTGACAGCAGGGCCATGCCCAGCCCAGACCTGGCCTCTCCCCAGGGCTGCTTGGCACCAGGTGCCACCGCCAGCACCGCCACTCCCTGCGCTCTCCATCACCAGCTGGTTCTTAGCTCTTCACCTTGGGCCAAGGGCACCCAGCTTGGGTCCGTGGGACAATGCAGGGTGGGGTCACCCTCAGCATGGGAGGGGATCTTGGGTACCTGGTCCCTGCACCCTGGGGGTCTTACCTGTCACCTGCCCCGAGCCCGTCCCTGGCGCAGGTGGGCAGGGTGAGCCCCTTACCACAGCCCTGTTCCTGCCCCAGGGTTGAACCCACCCCTGTTTCACCCAGAGCTGTGTCTGGGACACCCTGCATCCTCTGTGCCTGGTTCCTGGGGGTCCCAGACATGCCACCCCACCCCAGCACCCAGCTCACCCCTCTGGCATACCGTGGAACAGGAGTGCCCAGGCTGTGATCCAGTGCAGGGCACACATGGCTGCCCTGGCGGTGCCCAGCGGGACCGAGAGCCAAGGGACACTGTGCGTGACAGGTCCCTCCTCCTGTGTCTTTGCCCCAGGGGCAGAGGGATGGGAGGGACTAGGCCCCAGCGGATATGGGGGTTGTTGTCCTTTGCATGGAAAGCAAATCCCTCTGCTAAATAAAAGCAAACAGCAAAATCAGCACAAAGTCCAAAGATCCTGCGGGAGCAGAGGTGGGAGCATACCAGCTCAGCCTGGCACAGCCTGGCAGCCAGGGAGAAGGCAGGGAAAGGGTTTGCTCCCTGGGGGAGCAAAAACCCCTGTTTCCTGGAGCCTTGGAGAGCTGGTGTGGGGTCCCTGGGGCAAGGACCAGCCACCCCCTGAGCCAGTCATCCCCCTGAGCCATCCTCCCCCTAGCATGGTGCAATCCCCATTCCAGCACCCCAAGGCTGGGGCTGACAGACATGGTGTGTGTGTGGGGAGGCACCCCATCACCACTGCCAACCACTACAGCTGTTGGAGGGGCACAGTGCCCGTCCTCCTGGTGAGCAGGGCTGGGAGCTGGTGGGACACCCGGTGCATCAGTGACACCCACCCCGGTCTGTGGGTCCTGCAGCCAGCTGGGTGCTGGGAACACACAGTGTTGTATCCCCTAACCGTGGCTGGGCCCCTCGTTTTTTGGCGTGGCTGTTTTTCTGCTGCAGCTGCACTATAGGTGTGAACGATCCAGCACCAGCACAAATCTTACTCCAGGGAAAAGCTGGATAACACTGAGCTACACGTCAGTGCCCATCCTGCTCTCACCCCAAACTGCTGCACCCCTCTGGCAAGGCACATGCAGCGTCCTGCAGTGGATGGGAAGGAGCCAATATCCCCAGTGGGAGCCTTGATCTCCCCGATATCCCCAGTGGGAGCCTTGATCTCCCCGATATCCCCAGTGGGAGCCCTGAACTCACAGGGATGTGGGTCAAGAAGGGGATGGGAGAGGAGCAGGAATGGCATGGCAACAATCCCCATGGACTCCAGCTGGATGTGGTTCCCCCACCTGCAGGTGGTTTGGAGGTGGTGGTGCAGGAAAACCCAGAGTGCTCTAGGGAGGGGACAGGTCTTGCTGGGTCTCCTTGGCCTGAGGGAGCTGTCTGGGGGTCAAACAACATCTGATATGGGCACCCATCATCTGACACAGGCACCCATGGGCTGCAGGAGCAGGGACAGACACGCTGCTGCTCTCCCTGCTCTGTCCATCCCTGGTCATGGAGCAGCATGGAGACCCACAGGACAGAGTCCAGGAGTGCAGAGGGATGGAGCCCCAGCAGATGTGGTGCCACATCCCATCTTATATCTTGTGCAATGATGTGGAAAAGGGACCAGACTTGCAAGAGACAGATGTCTGAGCCCTGTTCTGTGCGGGGAGCAGGAACAGGCACGAGGCCTTGAAAGGGAGAATGGGATCATCTCAATGCTGGTGAGAGCACATGGTCCTGCTGTTGGGGTACCAGGGGTGATAAATGCAGAGTGCTCAGTTGGTCGGGTTAGAGACACCAGCACAGGGCACATCGGCCATGTGCCAGCACGGAGCAGCCCTGCACAGGGAGAGACTCGTGAGGAGGAAGAGGAGGGTGATGGCTGAGCCATGCAGGGGGTCACCAGCACCTGTCCACAGCCCAGGACCAGCAGCCACTGCTGAGGCTTCACAGGGACCTGTGCTCCATGGGAGGATCCCGCTGGGATGTGCCCTTTGTCCCACCAGGCCCATCAGCTCCACACCTCTGCTCATCTGCCTTGCTAAAACCTCATTATGTTCGTCATAATGAGCCTTGACCCCGAGGCCTGTCACTTTGATTGCACAGGTGCTTCCTCCAGTGGCTTTAATGACTCTGGTTGTGGAATGAAAGTCTGGATGAGGGGTTGAGCTGCTGCCACAGGTGCTGGAGGTGTCCATCCCTGGCATGGACATGGACCTTCAGGGATGGATGCACTTTCCCACCCAGGATGGATCATAGAGTCACAGACTTACTTGGGTTGGAAGGGAGATTAGAGTTCCTCTAGTTCTGACTGCCTGCCATGGGCAGGTTCACCTTCCACTAGCCCAGGTTGCTCCAAGACCCATCCAACCTGGCATGGGGCAGCCACAGCTTCTCTGGGCAACCTGTGCCAGGGTCTCACCCCCCTCACAGGGAAGAATTTCCTCCCTATATCTAATCCATATCAACCCTCTTTAATTTAAAACCACCTCACCGTGTCCTGTTGCAATGGGCCCTGACAAAAAGTGTCTCCAGAGACTCATGTCCCCACCCAGGCCAGGGTTCCCAGAGGACTCCCTATGGGATTATTGCTCATCACAGGCCACGAAGATCCTTGGGATGTGACCCCCACAGCCAGGTCTGTGTTGGGACCATGAACCCTCTGAGCTGTTGCCCCCTCCCAGTGGCCCTTCATGGCCCGTTGGACAGACTGGTGTTTACCATCCTACTCTCGCAGTGCCTGTCCAGCTGTGTCCCCCCTCTCCCCCCACCTGTCCAGCTGTGTCACTGCAGGGATTGTCCCTTTGTGTCCCCACGCTGGCTGTGTCCCCGCACCGCCTGTCCCGCTGTGTCACCACACCGTCCGGCTGTGACACGGCTCTGGCTGTCCAGCTGTGGCACTGGGACCCTGCTCACCACGAGGTGGCACCAGGACTGCGCCGTGGAGCCGCACAGCCCCCTGTCCCGAGTCCCGCTGTCCTGTCCTGTCCCCTGTCCCTGCCCAACCTGCAGCTCTGGCACCAGCAAAGCCGGGTGGTCCCACAACCATCCTGTCCCTCATGCTGAGCCCTGGCACGCTTATGTCACGAATGCTCTCAGGCTGCCCGTGTCTGCATTGCCCTCCGGTCCCCCCTTCTCAGAGGACCCCAGGAGAGGGTGAAGGGGGGTCCCCAGCAGAGGCAGGACAGGGACAGGAGGGAGGGGAGGCAGGGTGATCCCAAAGCTGCTGTGATTGCTATGGCAGTTTCCCAAAGTAGTGATGCAGTGTCGTGGGGTCGGTCAGGCAGCACTTTGCTGCCATCCTGCTTGTTAGTGACACGTGCTAATGATACTCTGTCCTCCCTGCCCGGTCCCTGCCCAGGGCTGGGGAGGGCTGCACCCCTCACCACGTGGCTGCACCCCACTCCCCTGGGGTCGTCGTGATGAGGGGAGGTCCCTGCCCTCTTATTCCCAGCATCTGAGCTCCACTTTGCAATGCCATCATCCCCGGCGCCGCCTCCAGCATCATTCCCAGCGCCGTTCTTGATGCCATTCCCAACGCCGTTCTTGATGCCATTCCCATCGCCATCATCCCCAAAGCCACACCCAGGAGATGGGGCCGCAGCTGTCCCGTCCCCGTGGGCACAGTGGCTGCACTTCCCTCCTCCTCACCCAGCACGGGGGTGGGGTGTCACCAGCCGTCCCCGGGGACCCCGGGGGCCGCGTGCCGCCCCGAGCCAGCGTCAACAGGACGAAGCTCCTCGGCGCGTCCGGTGGGGCCCGTCCCTCCCGCGGGAGGTTTCCTCGAAGACGAGCCAGAGGAAGGCTTCGGGGGGACATCCTCCCTTTGTGGGCTATTGTTGGCCTTCCGTCACCTGCAGAGGCCGCGGGGTGACTCAGGCCGGGGTGACGCGCCCGGCAAACAGGACGCGGGGCGGGAGGGTGTGCGGGCGCAGGAATGCGGAAGCCGGCGGTGGCACCGGGATGCTGCCAGGATCCCCCAGGATTCCCTGGCAGGCAGGGTGTGCCTAGAGGTGCCTGCCCGGGAGGTGGGCTGGGAGGGTCCCTGCCGCACCCCAGAGCCCAGCAATTGGACTGCAGGGACGGGGTTCCAGCTCCTGGCCCCCCTGAGGGAACACCCCACTCTGGAGGTGCACAGAGCTGGAGGGGAGGGGTGACCCTGCACTGTGCCGGCAGCAGGGGCTGCGGGAGACGCTGGCAAGGAGATTTTGTTTGGGGGGTGAGGGGTGCAGCCAACAGGGCTGGAACAAGCATAGGGGATGTCCCCCTCCAGCAGTACCTACAGATGCATGTAGGGCTGCGACAATGTATCCACACACCCAATACAGCTCCTCACCCCCTACTCCGCCCCATAGCCCCTCTTACAGCCCCCTCAGCCCATCTTCACAGCCCAACACCATGTCCAGCCACTTCTACAGCCCCTCCATACACCCCTCTCTGCCCCCACTCCCTGCTGTCAGGGGCTGTCCTGGTGTACAGTTGTACTTGTCACCCACCTTTTGGAGGGGTGATGTCACCCACCTTGTGAGGAACCGACCCTGTCCCTCAAAGCCTCTGCATCGCCCCCTCCTCAGCTGGGCAGGGAGGGAAAAAACAGGGAAAGGGTCGAGATAAGGACCAGGATGTCACTCTCTAGGGGTACTGGCACAGGCAAAACAGACACTTTTGGGGGAAATTAATTGAATTTCTTAAAATCATGGAAACACAGAATGGTTTGAGTTGGAAGGGACCATAAAGATCATTCAATTCCACCTCCTGCCATGGGCAGGGACACCCCATCCAACCTGGCCTTGAGCACTTTCAGGGATGGGGCAGCCACAACTTCTCTGGGCAACCTGTGCCAGAGCCTCAACATCCTCACAGGGAAGAATTTCTCCCAAATATCTGATCTAAATCTCCCTCTTTATTTATTTATCACTAATCAAATCATTAGCATAATGAGAAATAAACCCAAACCTTAAAGCCCTTCCCCTCACCCTTCCCTTCCTCTCAGGCTCAAATTCAATCCTGATTTCTCTTTGTCCTCCCACCCCCGAAATAGGGGCTGGGGCAGTTTGTCACATGCTGACCCCTCTGTGGGCACCACCTGGCTGGAAGTGGCAGAGGGGCAGGAGTGGAGGGCTCTGTGGGCATGGAGGAGCCAGGACAGCCCCCTGCCCCCTTGGCTGACATGGGAAGGTATGGGCTGAAAGGGGGGCTTGAGCCAGGTGAGGTGGAGGGTCCCAGGATCTGAGGGCCAGGCTGGGAGGGTGGTCCCAGGGCTGGGAAAGCAGGGGGCATCCTGGATCCAGGCTGTGCAAGGGTCCGGGGCCAGGCTGGCAGCAGTGTTGGGGTCTGGGGGACAGGCTGGAGGGGGTGTCCAGATCCAGCCTGGATTCTGGGAAATTCTGTGTGTGGGGGTCTCAAAGTCAGCCTGGGTGGGGCGACTTGGACTATTCTGGGTGCAGAGGTCCAGATTCAACCTGGGTGGGGGTCCTGGACCATTCTCGGTTTGGGGGTCCCAGAGCCCACCTGGACAGGTGGTCCTGGGCCAGGCTGGGTGCAGATTCCAGATTCAGACTGGGTGGGGGGTCCCCCGACAAGCTGGGGGGTTCTCAGAGCACTCGGATCCCCGAGAGGGTGTGCCAGGGGGGAGATCAGGCCAGGGGGGAACCCCGGGGGGGTTGTCCCGGTGTCGGGGCGGGGCGGGGCGGGGGGCGGACACCCCCCCGGGGGCCCGGGGCCAGATGACGGGCGGCGGCGGGGCCGGGCCGGGCTCTCACCGCCTACAAATGCGGCTCCCCCGGCGGCAGCCCCCGTCGCCCCCAGCCGCCCCCCGCCATGGCCGCGCCGCGCCAGCTCCTGGCCCTGCTCCTGCTCCTGCTGCTCGTGCTGGGGCTCGTTCTGGCCGCCCCCGGTGAGAGCGGGACTCCCGCTGGGACCCCCGGGCAGGCAGCGGGGGATGGAGGGAGGGAGGGAGGGAGGAGGGAGGAGACCGCGGGGACCGCGGCGGGGTGGCCACGGGCTGGGAGGCGCGGGGGGGACGCGGAGGGACCGGCAGCCGGGCCCGTGCCGTCGGGATCCGCTGCCGCCGGGCTGGGGAGGACAAAGCGCTTTTCATGGAGCCGAAAACTCCTCCGTCCCCCGTGCAGAGCGGGAGCGGGAGCGTCCGGAGCCGCGGTGACAGCCCCGGGCATCGCCGGGTCCCGCGGAGGCACCCACGAGGGGACCCGGCCCCACCTCTGGCTGCCACCCGGCCCCCGCGGGGGCGTGGGGACTGGCGATGCTGAAACTGGAGCTGAGACCGGAGTTGGGACCCGAGCATCCCGGCCAGGAGCCCCAGGGGAGCGGGACCGGTGCTGGACCGGTAGTGGGACCAGAGCATCCTGGTCAGTCACTCCCGGGCCCCGGGGGAGCGGGACCAGTGCTGAGACCGGAGCTGGGACCGGAGCATCACCACCAGGCACCCCGGGGATGCGGGGGAGTGACTCAGGACGAGGGGCCGAGGGTCTTGGTGGCCCCGGCAGAGAGGGGAGCACGGAGTGTGGCCGTGAGGAGGGCTAGGGCTGAAAGCAGAGACTGGACAGCCCCAGTCCCCCCTCTGAGGCCGGTGGCCATGCTGGGCTCAGGTGGCCGGACCACCACGCCACAGGAAGCACTCGGCGGCGATGGCTCCTGTTGGGGACAATCCAGGAAACCGGCCGGCCCAGGGCCAGGCAGCCCCATGGCACCGTTGTCGCTGTCCCGCCTGGGAGGACACCCAGTTAACGCTGTTCCTGCTGTCCCCAGGGCAGCTGTGTGAGGCGCCGGACGGGAAGGATGCGAAGAAAGGCCTCGTCCGAAGAGTGGTGCGGCCACGGGGCGCACGGCGCGGGGCCGGGCAGCGCCCGGCGGGCTGGCGGAGGTACCGGCGGCCCCGGCCCCGGCTCTCCCACAAGGGCCCCATGCCCTTTTGAGCCAGGTGAGATGCAGGGGGGCATGGGGACATGGGGACACGTGTGACGGTGCCGGGAGGGAACTCACATATATCTGGGTTTGCTCTCGTTGCAGGGCTGCCACCAGCCTTCCATGGGCATGGCTCCCATCGCCTGCGCCGTGTCCTCGCCCACTCCACTCATCCTCCGGCCCCGAGTGTGGGGTCCTGCCTGTGAGCCCTTGGCTGGCATCACCTCCTCCCTGCGGTTGTCCTCGGTGGCCTCGGCGCCGTGTCTGGCACCGTGGGTATCTCCCGGTGCCGGCTGGGAGGCGGCTGCCTGCAGAAGGGCCGGGGGCTGCCTGTCCCGGTGGGCACAGGGCTGCCCTGGGCAAAGGCTCGCCGGGACCACGGGCTTTGCGCAAAGCACTTTGTCGGGCGGAGCAGCTTCTCTGCAGGGGTCTGCGAGCTCCCTCGGGGCCCTCCCCCAGCCCTGCCCCTCACCCCCATGCCAGGGGGAGCACACAGCTTGTCCCCCCGGGTCTATTTATTTCCATGGTGCTCACCTTGGGTGAGCTGCCCTCCCCGGTGAGCGTGGGGTCCTTTTCCCGCTGGCAGACCCCACCTCCTGGGGACCCCCGAGGTGTGGGGCTCTGGGCCCCTGTACCTGCTCCACGCTGTGGGACAGCAGGAGCAGGGGGGCACAGACGTATCTGCCAAGCACTGCCATGCACCAAAGGAGGGGCTCTGGCTCTGAGCTGGGCCCTGTTGATTGTCTCCCATCTCTGTAAAGATTTATTCCGTGTAAATACATCTTTATAATAAAAGAGTTATGGTGACAGTAAATGCTGACTTCTGGAAGGGTAGTCAGGGGTCACTTGCCTGCTGCTGGGCATGGATCCCAGGACCCTCTGCTCCCTTCTGGAGCTGCCTGTAGGTGCTGGGGGTCATGGCTGGGGCCACAGCAGCCCCTTTCACAGCCCCGTGCTGGCAGAGAAGGTGCTCAACAAGGAGAGAAACCAGCTGCTGAGCCTGTGGAACTGGGGACGGGGGTGTGAAAACACAGGTCAGAGGGCCTGGGAGGTGGAAGAGGGGATGCTGGAAGGGCAGAGGGATGCTGGTCCCAGCTGGACAGTGAGGGTAGAAGGACTGGGGGACCCTTGGGCTGCAGAGCAAAGACTCCGGCTGCAAGTGCTGCCCTGAGCCTTTAGCCCATTCTGGGGTTTATTTTTGGGAGGAGGGTTTGGGCCTGGCCTATCCTTGGTGGCAGAAGGAAGAGGCCAGTGAGAAGAGGCTGCTGAAGCTGTCTCTGCCACTGCTCAGCACCTTGCTGGGGTTGGAGAACCGGTGTAGGACAGACAGCCATCCCAGTGCCAGAGGCTGGTGGCACAGTCCTGGACATGGCTCTCACTGGTTCCATCTGACTCTGCTGCTGCCAGTGGAGCAGCCCCAGTGCCTGCTGGGTCCTCCCTTTGCCCCAGCCTGACCTCACTGGCCCTGGGCAGCTGTTCCACAGCCTCGCACACAGGGGCAGCTGTGGGTGCTGGGTACCTGGCATCCCTGTCTCTGCTGTCCCTGTCCCTGGTATCCCTGTCATCCCTCTCCTCCATGTCCCCATTCTAGCATCCTTGTCACTGGTATCCCACTCCTGACATCCCCCTCCTTGGTGCTCCCACCCTGTGGGGCTGTGTGCAAGCAGGACCCATGTGGGAGGGGCAGTGGGTCAAGGCTCAGGGGACTGAGGGTCCTTGCAGGATCCTGCAGGCAGGGAGGAGGGGCTGAGCCCTGCAAGGGGATGGGACCCCACGAGACAGTACTCCCCCAGCCCCAGCTGGGACCCTCCAAGTGAGGCTCACACAGAGGTTCCAAACCCGACACTGTTTGCAGGGGTCTGCCCACAAGGGATGTCCCAGGGGTGGGGCAGTGGGCAGGGGCGTCTGGCCACCGTGTGGGAAGAGGGGGCACGGGCGGGGGTCGGCAGTGCCGGCGGGGAGGGGGTTAAGGGGCTGTGCAGGAGCGGAAGGGCTGCAGCTGCGGGCTGGGAGCAGGGCCTGGGGAAGCGTCCGGGCCCAGCTGGCCTCCATTAGCTCATCCGCTGGGACCGGGAGGGATGTGCTGCCCGGCCACACGCCAGCACGCTCCCGCCACGCCGCCACCCACGCCCGCCCGCGAGCCACCGACACGCCGAGAGCCACCCCCACCCTGCTTCGTGGCCACTCTGCCGGCCACTGCTGCCCCCACAGCCTCTGCCACCCTGTAAGCCTCCCGGATTCACTGCCACCCCATGAGCCACCACTGCCACCCCACTTCACTGCTGCTGGCCACCCCTTGAGCCACCACGACTCCACTTTGCCACCACCAGCTGCCCCACGAGCCCCCAGGAGCCACCGTTGGTGCCCCTGTGGTGGTCTGGGTGGGTGGGCAAGGGTTGTCCCCTCACTGCCCAGTCCAATCTAGACCCTCATGCCTGGTTTTCCAGCCCCAGCAGCCTCCTGGTTGTGGCATTGGCACTGGAGCTGCAGTGGGGCAAGATGTGGTACACTGGCCAAAGCCCCCCCAGCTGACCCCAGCTCCAGCTCTGGGGTGTTGGAGGGTATCAATCCTCCACTGCCAGCCTACGGTGATGCTGCTACTGGTTTGAACCGGGAGGGCTCTTCTCCTTCACCTCAAACCACCCTCAGCACCTGCAGTTTGCCCCCCCAGGTGGCACCTTGCCCAAGAGCTCCTGCTGGGTCCCTGCCTGGGCAGCAGGGTGGCCCAGCAGACCCCCAGAGCGAGTGCTGCGGCCACGTCAGGCAAAGCAGCGATGCCCCACATCTCCCAGGCATCACCCAGCTCTGAGTGCTTGGGCTGCAGCCAGGGGCTGCACAGCTGAGCCCTGACCCCAGCCCTCCTGCACCTTGGAGGAAGGAGTAGGCCAGGGAGGACTCCCCCCGGTTGGGCCGTGGCCAGCCTGGAAGGAGGAAAAGACTTCTGGGCCGGGAGACCTAAGGAATCTCTGGCTCTTCCTGGCCTGGCCTGCTGCCCGCAGGCAGGTGGGAGCTGCTGGGCTTGGCCATGCTCCCTGTGCCCCTTGTGACACAGCAGTGCTGGAGCCCCCATACCACAGCAGGGAGCCAGGGAAAAGCAGGCAGTGGGCACAGGGGCACTGCTGGGGCACGGGGCAGTCTCTTTGTCCCTGGGTGTACGAGCAGGAGTTTATCCTGGCCTGGCAAGGATGGAGTCTACCAGCTCCTGGCCCACTGAGCAGGGAATAAGGATGCTGGGTATACTGGGAGAGGGGCTGGGAATGGGCTGAGCAGTCACATGAGCCCTGTGGTCCTTTGGGACCTTTAGCTGCCCCTGGGAGGGACAGGAAGGGCTCAATGCCAGGGAGGGATGTCCAGTGTGACCGTTGGACACTGGCTGTGCCACATCACAAGCTGAGCCCCACTGCTGGGACACCACCAGCTTCCCCAGCCCCACCACCTGGGCACCACCAGTGCCCCTCAGGCATGGTGTTCACGGTGGGCTGATGAACGTGTGAGACCCCCGAGCTGCACCCCAACAGCCTCCAAGGTCCTGAGCCATCCCCATGGATGGTGGGGAGGATGGGCAGGCCCAGGCTTCGTTCCATCCCTGGGGAGCAGCATCAGGCCTTTGCTCTCGCTCCGGCATTTCCGCCGGCAGTGGCAGGAATGTGTTGGCTGCGGGAACAATGCCGGCACCTTGCGCCGGTCCCCTCCGTGACAGCACAGGAGCAGCTGCCTGGGCACAGCCCTGCTCCCAAGGAGCCGGCAGGAAGCAGATGGAGATGACACCAGCCATCGTTTCCTGCGGCAGGACACGCGGGCTCTCTCCACCACTGCTCCCCTTGGCGGGCCAGCGGAGCCTTGGGGACCACAGGCACCGCTGCTCAGGGCTGCCAAAGCCACGTGCCACACGTGGGCACCAGCACCCTGCTGCGTCCACTGCCCACTTACCCCGTGCCAACTCCATCCCCGTGTGGCACGTGCCAGGCCCCTGCCGGTCGGGACACCGGCACTGGGCTGCATGTTGTCCACGCATGAGGGGCCCACCCAGGAGCTCAATCAGCAGCGACTGGGGACATGGGACCCTCTGCCGCTGTCACCAGCTCTTCCCAGCATGCTGCTGGGAGGGCAGGGGCAGAGCCCAGCCCTTGGTTGCCCCCAGGGCGAGCCTGGAGCCCCAGGCAGGGCTCTGTGCCACCCCAGCGGTTTCAGAGCTACGTGAGGGAGGGCAGGCGCGCCCGGCGCAGCCCCCAGGCCTTGCACAACGGAGGTTTATTTGGAACGAACGGTTTCCCAATAAATTATGTAATTTAAAAATTTTAAGGAAAAGAAAAAAAAACAGGCAGAAGGGAGGGGAGCCCGTGGCAGCTCAGCCAGTGCACAGGGACCACGGGGACACGTGACACCCTAGGCTGGGCCCAGGCAGCGGCAGGGGCTCTGCGACAACAGCCCACTCCCCTTGTGCCTCTGGCCTCCCTCAGCCAAGGCCACGTGGCCCCACAGGCTTCTTAGTGTTTGAGCAGGACAGGCCACCCTCTTGTACCCTCAGTCACCAGTCCCAGGGGTGTCCCCTCCCCAGCTGTGTGTGACTCTGGCACTGCAGCCCCCCAACACAGCCCCACAGCTGCTCCTCTGGCTCCTGAGGTGCATTTCTGGCTCCTTTCACCCCCCAAAGCCTGCACCTCCTCGGGAGGAGGGGATGGAGCCCATCCAATGGCACCTGGTCACCCAGCATGTCCTGCGAGCCAGGATGGAGGGACAGAAGCCACCTCCTGCTCTGTGCTAGGCACAGGACAGCCTGGGAGGAGCAGAGGGCAGCTCATGGTCCTGCCTGACCCCGGCCACCCCAAGCCACTTGCCCTTCTGTGTCCCCAGGGGAAGCTGAGCACAGGGGAAGGAGGAGTGAGGGCACAACGTGAGGTGCAGGGACAGACCTGTGTGCCGGGGCCCTGGGAGGGAGGGGAGAGGGGAAGGCCCTGCCAAAGCGGGGAGGCCAAACATCCAAACAGCCTTCCTGGGACAGCATGATAGCACAGTGACGGCATCAGGGCTGGCTGGGCCAGTTGTGTGGCAGAGGGTGACACATGTCCCACACCAGTCTGGGGTGCTGTAGACACCAGTAGGCATACCTGGCACGGGAGGGACACAGCATGCCACGGCCCCTGGGAGCACCAGCCGTCCCCACCCTTCTCCACAGCGGCTCCGGGGAGATGGGGGTGACACAGAGAAGCGTGACTCGGGTGACACAGCCACAGGACGACAGGTGCTGGCACAGTGCTCGGGTATCAACAGATCCACCCGGCTCCTGCGGTGGATGGCAGTGCAATGAGCGTGCAGGTCCTCAGGGGCACGGCGTGGGAAGGAGGGGGAACACATCCCTTCCGACTGTAAACATGGCACTTGGAGAGCTTTGAGCCTTTACCCCTCGGAGCTGTGAGAGGCCCGGCTGGAGCGCGGGCCCGGCTTTGGCACACGGCAGGAGTCACTCCTCGTCCCCGGCGAGCAGGAAGCTGTAGAGGAAGTTGATGGCACGCTGGCGGTCCTGCTGGGTCTGCTTGGCCATCAGGTTGGGCGGAGGGCGCAGGAGGAGGCTGGAGAACAGGGCAGCTGTGGAGGTAGGCAAAATCAGCCACTGGTGAGGAACGGAGACCTTGGAAGGTGCAGAAAGGGGCTGGGAAGGAGCAAGGGCGGCAGAAGCGGAGCAGAGCAACACCACTCACCTATCATGGCGACACTGACGTTGTTGTCCTCCGAGTACCTGAGCAGCTCCCGGAGGAAGGACATTAGGTACCGGAACACGTTGCGGTGGCAGGTTGGCAGCTGAAGGATCACCTACAAGGAAATGGTGTCAGGAAGCTCTCTCAGCTTGCATTGCTGTAGCCTGGGCACATGTGGCACTGTGGACTCCAGAGCAATGACCCCCAGCTGCACCCCAGTGCTGGTGGCATTTGTGGGCCTTTTCCCGGTGAAACAGTTTTTTTAGAACCAATGTCACCAGGAGCCACAGCCCATGAGTACCCCAAACAAGTTCTCACTGCCCCAGAACTCCCCCCTCTGCCCAAGGATTCACTTGACCTGGCTTGCTGCCCCACCAGCTGTAAAGAGCCACTCACAGTCCTCCAGGGAAGGACAGGAATCGTAGCTCTGATCAGGTGCTCAAGCCCTCAGGACTAGAGGTGGCTCGTCCCCTCCCTCAGGCTGCTATTCCCCACGTGCTCAGGGTGACACAAGACTCACTTGGGGTCTCTTTTGAGGAGCTGCCTGCTCCCGGAGCCACTTGCCAGCACCCTGGGAAGGGAGCAGGACTCAGGAAGGCACAGCGCCATGGCAGAGCCCCTGGCCAGCAGCAGCCCCTCACCTGTCGGCACAGCCGACTGCTGTGTGACCAGTCCAGGCACCGCTGGTACAGCTCGTAGCAGATCACAGGCTCCGGCAGAGCCTCCAGGAAGATGAGGAGAGCTTCAGCCACGGAGTGATTACCACCCGCTGGACCCGTGGGAATCAAGGGTTGTGCTGGGCAGAGAGATCCCCTCCCTCCCCAGGTGCTCACCTCTGCTTCCTCCTTGGAGGTCGTGCAACATACTTGCCTGCCTAACTGCTCCTCCTTCTCCTCCTCTGCTGCCCCCATCCATAGGAAACGCTGCCCCACCCACCTTACACTATGTTTCCCCACCCTCTGGACACAAACGCCCTCTGCTCCATTATCCCATTCTCCAGACCATGCTCCCCAGTATCCCTGCACTTGGCATAGCCCGAGGAAGCTTCCAGAGCCCCCTGGCTGCTTTGACCAGCACACACACAGCTTCCAGAGAGGTTGTGGGGAGACTGAGGGGAGCCCACATCCACCAGGGACCCTGCCAGGTAAAGGTGACAGACAAGCTCTCCTGAGAGCAAGCTCTCCCAGCAGAACTGAGATCCATCAGGCAAGGATACGGATTTTCTCGGGAATGCTGGTGTCCAGGCAGTCAATGATCTGCTCCAGCTCTTCTTGCATGCCTGGAGTCTGGAACAGGTCCTCCTGCCAAAATCAGCACAGGAATGGACTAAGTCACCTTCCCCATAAAGGCTGAGGCACATGGTGACTGTGGGGTGAACCTTGGGACCCCCAGCCAGTGCCTCAAGGACACAGAAAAATCCTGCCCTGTAAACACCAAATTAAATCTGATCTTCAAGTGCTTGTGAGGAACCAGGTCACCAGGAAAGCTGGCACGGCAGAGGCCCTCTCCCCTGCTCTCACCTGGTGGCAGGCGTGCTTGAACAGGTGGTCCACCAAGAGCCAGATCTCCTTTGGCACCTGTAGTGGCACCTCACCTGCCTCTTCACTGTCCAGGGAGCCCATCTGCAGGACGGATTTCTCCTGGGAACAAAGAGTACATGAGAGTTCAGGGAAACCTCAGTCCCTCAGTCCATTCCCTACTCCCTTGTGGGGAAAGATGGGAGAGGAGAGGCAGCAGGACCCTGCACTGCTCTGGCCCTGACTCGCTTTCACAGCACCAGCCATTGCTCTGTAGGTCCTGGCTCTGTCCCTTCCTGCTGCCCCCAGGAACAACCTGCCTGGTCCCCCTGACAGCCCCAGCCCTCCCAGTCCCACAGGAGGGGGCTCTGGCTTCCCAGGGTGGCCCATCCCCATCCCAGCTCCCACCTTGCAGCTGACAGAGGCTGGGACCCAGCAAGTCCTTGTGCTGTGTGAGCTCCCACCCTGGGTTAGATCCAACCCCTGGGCCCACTATAATCCCATGTCTGCCCCAGCTCTGGTGTGCTCCAGCCACAATTGCCCTTGGGCTCTGAAGCAGTCCTGATTTCTGGAGTTTCTTCCCTGATTTTCCCAAGGAGTCTCACTGAGCACACAGCACCACTGCCACAGTTCCCGCTTACTCATGCGGAGCAGCTGACGAGCGCCACGGCTCAGACATTTCCATCACATCGAGCTTTAATAGGATCAATATTCTTGGCTTGATTTTACTTTTGCTTCACGATCATTCACATTCCTTCCAAGCAGGAAGCCATGCCCAGCACTCCCAAAGCACCCAGAGACCGGTACAAGCAAGAACACAACCATGGACACCAGCAGAGGAGCCCACAAGCCACACACAAAGTGCCTCACTCCAGCTGGCAAGCTGAGGTGACAACTGCCATGGCTGTCCCTGTAGCACACCCTGGCAGCAGCCAGGGCCAGGATCAGCTTCTCCACTGCACCCATACACCTCGGGTTGCCATGAGCCTGGTGGTACAGGCAGTAGCCCCAGCTGCCAGATGGCACAGCACAGCTCTGCCCTGCACAGCGCCAGCTCCGACCCAGCCAGCAGATGTGTGGTCGTGGCTGCACGGCTGCCTCGCTCAGCCATGTGCACTAGGAAGGCTGGGAAGCAGCGTGTCAAGCAAAAGCATCACAGAATTCCCCTAAAAGGAAAAAAGGGAGAGCTGCAGACCCTCTCCCAGGGCTGTGGACCTTCTTCCAGGGCTGTGGGTTCTTCTACAGAAACTCCCTGTGCCAGCTCCAGTGCACGGCTGCAGCTGAGAGATGGAGCAGCCCTTGGCATGGCTGGGGGAACTGCGGAGACCCCCAACCGGGAGATCCCAGCAGCTCACAGAGGCGGAGGAGGAGGAGGAGAAGGCCCGGGGCGCCTCAGGGCGGGCGAGAAGGAAGAGGAGGAGGAGACAGGGGAGGAGGAGGCGTCGTGCGAGTTGGCCGGGCCCTGAGCGCCCTCTCCTGCCGTGTGCGAGGAAGGGACGCATGACTGTGTCCTTCCCACGGGACGATGCTCCCACAGAAGGATGTTCCCAGAAGGCAGGCACAAATTCCTCCCTTCTCCTCTGCTAGCAGTCTGGGAGCTTCATCTGGTTTAACACTGGAGTTCAATCCCCTCTTAGAGAGGGGACATCCCTTCCCTCTCAAGTTTTACCCTGTCACTGCACCGACGGCCCAGAGAGGAACAGCTCACCCAGCCTGGGAAGGCGGTGCAGAGCCAGCTCAAACAAGTTACAAATGTCAGAGCCCGCGCAGGGAGGGTGGGAACACCCCCAGCATCTCCCACTTGCTCTCCCAAGGACATGTTTTCCTTGCTTGGCTCCAGCACAGAGCACGGGTGCCAAGGGAAGCAGTGATCTTGTTTGGGCATCAGGGTCATTGGAGCGGGCAGCCCCAGCAACACTGCTGGAGGAGGTGCAGCAACATCCACCTCCTGCAAAGGCCCTCCCTCGGCCTCCACAGGGACACAAGATGGAAGGAGCAAAAGACCTCAGCCTCCTGTTCCAGCCTTCTCCCCATAGGTCTGAGAAGATGCTGTGGTAAACCCCTCCTTAGGAGCGTGGTGTGTCAAAGGCTGCCAATCTTTTCTGGGAATATCCAGCATTGCTGCCAGGATCAGAAGAGTAATTTTTTCCCCCCCAAATCAAATTTGGTGAGCTTTAACATCTCAGCTGGCCTTGGATCTGTGTGCTCCCCCGTGTTCTCATCCAGCCCACAGCTGTGTTAAGAGGCTTTGCTGACAGCCGTGTCCCCTCTGTGCCCCCTCCCCTTCCCTCTGCCACAGAAAACAAGGGAAAATCTCTCATTCTTTACAAACACACCACTGAGAAGCAGACTGCCACACTGCAATTGTTTGTGTTACCTTTTCTAAGAAGCTGTCTTCTCCCTGAGAGCAGAGGAAAAGAGAAGAGGAAAAAAGTGTGGTTAAGAGGGAGAAAGCACTCTTGGATTAACTCTTCTGATTAAGCAGAAGCTTAATTTGCATTACAAGAACCCACTGAACACCGGGTCCTTCACACATTTTTGCTGACAAGGCCGAAGTTAAACCTGTGGTGAGAGATTTGCCTGCCAATTAGAAACAATCCTGCTCACATGATGCACAACCTTGTCAGGATTTCTGGAAAACCCTCCAAGGGGCTTGGCCAGTGCTGTGCACTGGCCAACAGCTGGGCCATGGGCAGGTGAGATGTGTCTGTCAGGAAGAAGTTCCCCTGGTCAGAATCCACATCCCTGTGTTATTTCAGCCATCCTCCCTTGTGACCAGGTCGGAGATAAAATATTCCTGGGGCTAAATCTGTGTTTCTGAGCGTGTGGCAGCTGTGGAGCTTGCAGGGCCCCTAAGCAGCTTTGGGTACTGTCAGGGAAATGAGGGTTTGTGCTCAAACCCCGGCTGCTGCAGCCTAAGAGCATTAGCACAGTGCCAAGCACTCAGCATCCCCAAACAGCCAACCCTGTACCAGCCAGGGCAGCCTGGACACTGCTCACAGAGCCTGCAGGAGGGAACAGAAGCAGGTTGTCCAAGCTGAGTCTTGGCAGATCAACCTTTTGGGGTGGGAACAGCCTCAACACATTCCCAGGCCGAGCTGGGAGCAACTGCAGCTTCCACGGCACAGGGCATACCAGGAGGGAGCAGCATCTCAGGGTCCTTTGTGGCCTCTGCAGTGCCTGCTTCCCTTGGAGGCTCCCCGAGTTCTAACACAGCAACAACAGACTGGCCTCTTCCTGGGAACAGCTTGCTCCAAACAGGAGCTGGCACAGGTTCCTCTTCTGAGGCACAGGGGGAGGGACACAGTGACAGGTTTGGGAGGGCACACAGCCACCTGCACAGGCTCATTTTGTAATGGGTGAGTCATCTCCAGCCTCACCACCCCCGACCTGCCTGTGCCTGGCTGCTCACCTCTTCACAGAGTCATGGAATGGTCTGGGTCGGGAGGGACCTTAAAGCTCACCCTGTTCCACCCCCTCCCATGGGCAGGGACACCTTCCACTAGCCCAGATTGCTCCAAGCCCCATCCAACCTGGCCTTGGAGCACTTCCAGGGATGGGGCAGCCACAGCTTCTCTGGGCAACCTGTGCCAGGGCCTCCCCACCCTCACAGGGAAGAATTTCTCCCTAATGCTGAGCCTTCAGCACTGAATGCTCTATTCTGTGAGACTCACCTGCTCCTGGCAGAGGTTTTTCATGAGGCTCTTTTAAGCCCACGGCAGGATCCCAAGAAAAAACAGCATGAGACACTAAGACTGAAATCCCAAAGGAGAGGTGCTTAAGTGTCAGCAGCAGTATCAGTGTCTCCCTCCTGGGAGAACCAGGAGAACCACTTCCAGACAAACTCCCATCCAGACTGTGCTACCCAACACCCACCTGCCTCAGCCCCTTACTGACCTGCATCTCCAGACCTCCCTCTGATGAAAAACACAGATACAGTCCAGCCAGGGTGAGGAAAACGCTGGATGCAGTGAAGGACAAGTCTTAACACTGCACAAGTGCAGGAGGGAAAGTGGTTCTTAAGGCACAGACACTGCCAGCCTCACACAGCCTGAGCAGTACCTAAACACAGGGAACTGCACCCAAACACTCTGGGCTGCAGCACCTGCACCACTGCCCCAAGGCAGGAAGTGCTCAGCTTGGCCTGTTTCCAAGAATTTCTCAGCCCACAGGTAAGATCAGAACCAAAACAACTAAACCAGCTCTCCCCTGGGACACGAGGGATGTGTCCATGCTGCAGACACTGGGGCAGGTGCTCTTTGCTGATTGTTTTGATTCCTGTGTTTCTAGATGTTTTAGTGAGTGACAGGAGAAGGAAATCATAGGTAAAGGAAGAAGAAGAAGCCTTGTGAGAAAAGTAGAGACCTACAACAAAAGGTGGGAACTGGAAGAGGCAACAAGAAGCACGGGGCAACTGCTGAAAGGAAAACGTGGAAGCAATGGGAGTAGAAGTTGGTAAATCTACAGAGGTGGAAAAGCAGCATCTTACTGGACAAAAAAACCTTCATGTAAGGGTGAAACTGTGAGAAGAGAGAAGGTATCACATGGCACAGAGACTCAAACAGGGCTGAGCTTTCAGGTGAACAGAGAGAAATGGCTTTCCTGACTGAACAAGAGTGGGGACATGGACTGGAACTCAGGAGCTGATGCACCTCACTGGAATGTGGCCACATAAGGCTATCAGGAGAGACGAATGAAACCAGTCTGGAAATCAGAATTACATCCCCAAAATGGGGCTTAATCCCAGAAACAGCCATTAGAGATACCCAAAGGACAAAAGGTAACTAGGGCAGAACTGCACCCCCTCACATGCACACAACAGGCTTCGGGAGGAGGAATATTGATGCTGGGGGCTGGTGAATGCTGGGGAGAGGAACAGTTCTCTGCACCACAGAGATATCTTTCAGTGATAAATTATCTCTCACTGAGGCTTTATCTCTCACTGTGGTTGGTGTGGGAGAAACTGGCCAGAGGCCATGACACTGCCCATTTGCTGAGCTGTGCCCATCAGCACACCACACCCAACACCAGTCCTTTCTTCAGTCCTCCTGCTTCTGCTTGCTCCTTTGCCCTGAGCAGTGGGAATGCACTAAGAAGGAAAAGGCTCCTGGAGCCCCTGGCACAGCAGAAGAGGTCCTGGTACCTGGCAGGACAGGACCTCAATCCCATCTCTTATGACACACAGTGCCACCCAGCTGAGCCTGCCAGCACCACTAACACCAACATGAGGTGCTGGGATCACTTTTTTGTCCCATCAAACAATGTTTAGAGTCTTCTCAGACAAAAGGGATGAAGTACAGGCTGTCCAAAGCCATTGGTTGTGGTGGAGGGGAAGAATAAAAGAGCACCTCAAGCTCTATGAAAAGTCACTCAACTCAGGGCCAGCACAGCCTATGTGAGCTGCAGGCACTGCTGCTTTTGGGAGTAATCAGAAAGGAGCTCCAGTTAAAGCAGATCCTCCAGAACACTGCTACTCACCAGGTCTATGAGTTTGGTGACTGGAACTTCTCGGATTGGTCGCTTCATTCGGCACAAGGCCTCGAGGGAGGTGCCAAAGCAGCTGGGCAAGTAGGTCCCACTGATGGTCAGGAAATAGTCCTTCCCTCGGTCCAAGTGCAGGACAAGAATATCCTCAATTTTATCCTCTCCAGAGTTCAGGAGGGTGACGGAGTCCTTGCTGACGTACACGTCCAGGGAGATTTCTGTGCTCTCATCTGCAACACACAGGAGCTCTGAAGAACACATGGACACTCTCCAAAAGGGATGGCAAAGACAAACATACAGTGGCAGGGACAAAGGCCACTACAGACAAGGCTGATGGCAAGAAATACGGGACACAGGGAAGACAAGAGGGACTGAACGGAGATAAGATGGGAGCCTACAACAGTATACAACTCACCTGGTTCCAGGTAACCTTCACAGGGCTCGGCCCGAAGCCATGGCTTGCAGTAGTGGCTGTCATTGAGCTTTGGGATGAAGAAGAAGTGACAGGTGACCTGCCCATTATTGGTGATCTTGAACTTCTGCTTCTGCAGCTGACGGAATTTCACGTTCTCAAACTCAAACTGAAAAGAGAAAACAAAAGTGACGTTAGTGGCCACAATGGGGCACACACCCAGACTATGCAGTGGCCCTCAGACACTGCTGTGGCCCCCCATGGCTGAGAGGAGCCCACCCAAAGAGTTCAATTTCCTATAATCGAGTTTATTGAACCAAAGTCTTTAAAAGTAGTTCTGGCACTTCTAAGGCTGCTGTGCTTGGGAAGTGACAGGGATTCTGGTCTCATCCTCACCTCCCTCCTGCTCAGCTCCAGTGAAGGAAGAAAGTCATTCTCCATCCTGTCCATTATACGAACAATGTCTTCAAACAGCTTCCGGTACTTCTGCTCATCCACAACCTTCACCTGTGGGAGACAGAAAACACTCAGCAAAGCTTCTGATCGGCTTCACAGGAACTCTCTTGGTCATGAGCAAACTGCAGAAGCGAACTATTTCTCTGAGCACTTGCTTGTGCAGCTGAAAGGCTGAGAGGGTTCACGTGCCTGGGTGTACTCCCAAGCTGCATCTGCAACCTTACACATATTTCACCCCTACAGATGTTACCAGGGTCTGTCTGGCCACTGGTCACACTACTGGGAGATCACTGAGGGAATCTCTTCTAAGGAGACTCAGCCTATTCCATTCAGCCCTGGTGAGGCACATCTGCAGTGCTGTGTCCAGTTCTGGGCTTCCCTGTACAGGAGGGACATGGAGCTCTTGGAGTGGGTCCAGCAGAGGCTACAGAGATGATGAAGGCAGTGGAGCATCTCTGGGACCAGGAAAGGCTGGGGGAGCTGGATCTGTTCAGCCTCAAGAAGAGACACTGAGAGGGGACCTCATCAGTGTCCGTCAGTAACTGCAGGGAGGCATCAGAGGATGGACCAGGCATCAGTGGTGCCAGGCAATAGGACAAGAGGTCACAGGCAGAAACTGGTGCACATGAAGTTCCACCTGAATATGAGGAAGAACTTCTTCCCTGTGAAGTGACTGAGCACTGGAACAGGTTTCCCAGAAAAGGTGTGGAGTCTCCCTCACTGGAGATGTTCCAGAACCATCCGGATGCAATCCTCTGCCACGTGCTCTGGGATGGCTCTGCTTGAGCAGGGAGGTTTGACCAGACGACCCACTGTGGTCCCTTCCAACTTGACCCATTCTGGGAGAGCAGGAGGCAGCAAAAATGGGCATGGACTGTCCCCACTGACTAAGCCAGGAAACCCAAATCTGCTGCCAGCCACTCACCACTGAAGACATTCAGGCGTGAACCAGTGACAGTTTGTTGACATGTCTGGGGCAGCACAGGTACAACCAGGCACAGGCTACTGCTCTGTCTCCATGCAGAGGAGAGAACACAGGGGCTCCCCCATTCCAGAACTCCCAGAGGCAGCACCCCCACAGTGGCCACACCTCAGTTGGGTTCAGCTGTCCTCTTGCAGCAGCCTTAGCAGAGGTGTCCTGACTCCTGAAGGAATGCCAGGCATCGTTGGGAGCCTGCCCCAGCACATGGATAAACCTACCCCAATGCGGAAAAGTGCGCTGACAGGCTTGTGGTCACTGGTCTTCAGGTCCATGTGACTGCAGTACCGAAGCTGATTGATGTTCCCTCCTCTCCAAAGGATCCGATCACACCACGCCGGCACACGACACTTCCCGCTACAAAGAAAAACAGGTTACCAGGGAAATCCAACAATCCTAACAAACCAACCAAGCTGCTCTTTTTCTGAGCAAGCCAGCTCCCTCCACCCCCATCATCATAGCAGTGATGGGATGAACCCTATCACTTCTCCCAGCTTGAGTTCTATGTTATTTCTTCTGCTCTCTACCCCTTTTCTGATACAGCAGCTAAAATTCCTGTCCCTTCCAGCATCAGGAAAACAAACCAACTCAGTCAAGCCCATTTCCACAGCCTGAAGCCATGTGTGCTGTGACCCAAGCTGCACGACTTTCTTTTGCTGCCAGATCTTTCTGCCCACAATTGGATCCATCACTTATTGTTTCCACTACAGAAAGTCTACTCAGCAATTACTATTATGTTATGAAGCCTGAATCCTGGGTTATCCTTCTTCAGATTAACTACTGTGCTGATTCATAATCACAGGCAGAGTCAAATCCAATCACTACATGGTCTGAAACTCCTTCTTGGGAGTTTCTCCCTTTGGAGCAGCCCCTGCAGCAGATGCAGCCGTGTCTGTGGGAGGCACCAAGCAGGAACCACGGCTGCTATCACAGCACAGCCACCCCGTGGGTGTGCAAGTCAGGGGACAGGGTGACTCAGAGAGCCTGTTTCCTTATCTCTGCAATTCCTTTTTATGCTGTTTGCCTGTCCTTGGTAAAAGAGAAAGCCCCCAGTTCAGGGTCACCTAAGCTCACGCTTCGTCTGCCTTCATCCAGCGGGATCAGCAGCAACCGAGGTTTAAGGGATGTGTCTGGTCAGTGTACACAGGGGCTGCTTATTGCAGAAAATAGGGGAAAGAAAGGAAGGCAAACACAACACTTGACAGGTACTCCCAGCTCTAGGAAGCAGGAAATCAGGTTTTTGGAGAAAATGCTTTTTATGTCATAGGTAAATAAACCCAGTGGCAGCCAATGTACCTGGAGTCCCAGCGATCTGTTTTAGAGTCATATTTATATGTGGGGATGAATTTAATCTCTCCCTCCATGAAATCTGCAAATGCTTTCTTCTGAGTGCGCTGAATATTCAGCTAAAGCAAAAAAAGAAAGCTTTAAAAATTAAAAAACACAAACCAAATCAAAGAAACCCTCCCCCACACAGCAGTGTCAGAGAGCAGATCTACAGGCAGAGCAACCATAACCTGTGGCCATGGAACTCACAGACATCCCCAAACTGCCTCTCAGACCTCACAGCTTTAACAGAGGTAAAAGTTCAGCTCATCAGTGGAATGTTTTCCAAACAGACCGAGTAAAAATGGGCACCAAGCCATGCAGGCAGCATCAAATAAGAGTTAAGGGAAATAATAACTGCTCTACTTGTGCTGAATGCCTTCATTAGTTTTCAGGCTTAAGGTCACCATCATTAAACTTTCCCTGCCAACCTTTTAGCAAGAGCCTCTAGGACTGTGCTCAGTTGACAACCTGACACCACTCTCCTTTGCTCGTTTCCTCTTCTGAAAAATCTCCTGGTTGTTTTCCTCACTGAAACCTAAGCCATAGCTGTTTCCTGCTCGAAGCTCTGCAGCACAACAGAAACAACCTACAGAGCAGAATCAGACCCACTGTTCAACTGTGTCAGAGGTGATATTGCACAACTGCAGTTGGTGTTTCACAGGTGGAATCCTTCTCCTGAAAGGCACCTGCGTCAGGTTTCAGGGTGCTGCAGAGAAGTGCTGAGCAGGGAAGGTGACAGCACAGAATTCAGGTCAAACCATCTGGGCAGATTTGGGCTCCAAATCAATACCACTTCCACAACAGTGATCACTGCAGCCTTTGTTGTTGTTACAAATTCCTGTGTTCAGGTTGTAGTTTGTACATAGGAGAGAACTCGTGCACTGAGGCACAGGCACACCTCCACGGTAACTGCCTGAGTCACCCAGTTAACCCAGTATGGACAGTCTGGTTTTGTTCAGGGGGTTGTTGCCACCAGCGCACCCAGAGCTGCATCAGGGTCCAGTGTCTATGTCTATAGACCCTTCCTACAGTGTCATGGAATTGCTTAGATTGGAAAAGCCCTCCAACACAATTGAGTCCAACTGTTCCCGCAGCCTTGCCAAGCCACCACTAACCCATATCCCCAGGTGCCACATCTACATGCCTGTTAAATCCCCTCAGGAATGGGGACTCCACCACTGCCCTGCACAGTCTGTACCAGGGCTGGAGAGCCCTTTCCAGAAAGAAATTTTCCCTACTGTCCAACCTAAACCTCCCCTGGTGCAACTTGAGGCCATTTCCTCCTGTCCCTTGTTCCCTGGGAGCAGAGCCTGATCCCCATCTGGTTCCACCCTCCTGTCAAGCAGCTGCAGAGAGTGGGAAGGTCCCTCCTGAGCCTCCTTTTCTCCAGGCTGAGCTCCCCCAGCTCCTTCAGATGCTCCTCATCAAACTTGTGCTCCAGCCCCTCCTCCAGCTCTATGTCTGCAAGCTCCTTCCAAGCACAGACACATCCTAAACCAAGACAACCCCTCAAGGACAGGGCAAATGTGAGCAAGTTCACTGACCTGGTCATACGTCAGCAGCTTCTGAAGCTCGTTCTTGCTGATGAGACTCTTCACTTCACTGGCATCGGGCAGACACAGCCTGTAGTTTAGGTCTCCCAGCCAGATGACAACACTGGAAACAGACACACATAGAATCATGGAATGGTTAGGGTTGGAAGGGAACTTAAAGCTCATCTTGTTCCATCCCCTCCCATGGGCAGGGACATCTTCCACTATCCCAGGTTGCTCCAAGTCCAACCCAACCTGGCCTTGAACACTTCCAGGCATCCAGGGGCAGCCACAGCTCCTCTGGGCAACTTCTGCCAGGGCCTCACCACCCTCAGAGGGAAGAATTTCAGAGCAGATCAGCAATTAACATCTCCCTTTTTTAAAATCATATTAAAGTTGAGACACGTGGAAGACAAAAAAGAAGACATGAAAGATCGAGTCCAAAAGCAGAAATTTCTAGTGGCAGCAGATCCTATAGGACTAAGTCCATCTTCTTTGGAATCCTCCAAGGATTGAAGACTTAGTTTAGTGGGAGATAATGAGTTTATCTCAGCCCCAAAAAAGGTAGAGAACAGCACTGACTCTAATGAAGTGAAACCAGCGTATCCCAGCAAGCTTCAGACAAAATCTAGCTGGTGTTCAGGCTCCTCACATGTTCAGAAGATGACAGTGGTGAAGCTTGTTAAGCAGAGCCTGCCTGTCAGCCAGCTGGGCAGGAGAGGCATCTGTATCTGCAGGGTCACACCTTGTGTGACACCCTGGTTTTACCTGGTGGTTTTTCACTGCCTTTCATTCAACCAGAGTAGGTTACTGCTGCACCGCCACAAAGACCAACTGATGCAGAATTGGCAGGAGCAGAGTTAGATTCCTGTGGAGTTTATAACCTTCTTGATGTTGTTTCCCATCTCAGCCATTAGCCACACCTTACCAGCACCCACTCCCACTCTGCTCCTCTCCAGGCTTCCAAACAGACCTACAATCTTTTCATTACCAGCAGCTAAAGAAACACTCTTGGAACCCACTCTTTACTCCATAAAGGGTTCATTTAAAGATTAAAATTTAGCTCCCCCTCTACTATCAGAGCTCTTCCTGTTTATAGCCAAACCTCAACATATCCACTAGTGGATTATCAAGGATAATCTAATAGTTGAAGTATTTTCTGTACTAATCCACTCTACATTTTACTTTTGTTTTTTAAATGGTTTAAATATTAACTACAGAATTACCAGTCATCTGTATTCTGTTTAGGCCTGCTGAAGAGTTACACACAAATGCCAGGAGAGGGACGCTGGGGACAGTGCAGCGAGGAGTTGACCACCGTTTGCAGGAGCTGCAGAACAGCACAGCCCTTGGCACTTCCACTTATTTCATCAAGCCAGAAAACTTATCTGCATGAAACCTCCTGTTGCTGCAATTCTGGCTCAATTTGTAATCAACACCGCTTCAAAAGGGAAAACATCACCACAACTCACTCGTGTTTCATGATGTTGATCTGAGGCAGGCTGTCATCGGGGGTCTCAAAGCTCATCCGGGCACAGATGTCCTTATAGTCTTGGTTTCGGCGCTCGAAATCCTCCACATGGGCAGCCAGGTGGGAGTTGACGATGCAGAAGGTGGTGTTGTGGAACACAAACCTCACAGCCACACCGCCCTTGTTGCCCTGGGGACAGCAGGTACCACGTGGGGTTAGAGCAGGAGTCGGGTGAGGCACAGGGAGGGGACAGGGATGGCACAGGTAAACAAAACCAGGCTGTGCCGCTTCTTGCACGGATACAGGGAAGCAACAAGCTGGCCTCGGTGACTCACCATCTTTCCCATGACTCCCGTGCCCACAGACTCCGTCACGACCTCTCTGATATTGCTCAGATGATCCTTCTTAGCAAACACGAGCAACATCATCCCAACCAGGCGGACCATTTGCACCTGCAAAGATAAACAGGATCCTGAGTTCCCAGAGAGGCAGTGGGAATGCAGTTCTGCTCTGCCTGATGCTCTGCTGCTCTGGCTCTCCCCGTTCCTCATCATGTTCTGTACTCAACCCCTAAATTTAATAACACTACTGAAAAGGCCTCCCATCCCACAGGAAGATTCTAGGGGTCAATCTGTCGCTCCCCAGAGTCGTCAGCTGTGCTGAGCTCACTGCATTCCCCACGCTGTTGCTTCTCTACAACCGGATGAGGTAAGAGAAACTGAATAAATATGCAGCAGGTCTTTTGGTGAGACCTCAGCCTTTGCCAGCACAACCAGAGAAGACCCCAAGTGCTCCAGCCAGTTCTGGCATAAAGCTGTGGCTGTGCTGAGGCTGCAGGTGCAGCTGGGAGCCGGGGCTCACCTTGGCTTACTCCTAACTCCAGCTGAGCCAGTGGCACGTGCAGAGGGGAATGGACAAGGATGTTCTTATTTCCCTGAGGCAGACGTGCATGGGGTATCAAAAGGCATCTCTGAGCTGTACAGGTCGACTGCTTTTCAGGAAACTCTCATTCCCTAAAGCAAAGGGCCTCCCTCTGGAGCCGAGGAGTTCTCCTCTACTGCAGAACTCAGCCCCCAGGCGTTAACACCGTGCTCACGTGCTCTGTCCCAGCAGGGATCTTGGGTTTGCTGCTGATCTTTCACACGTGCTAAGCCAGTGCCTGCCCAGTCTGTGATCTTCCTGAATCTCTAAAACAGCGGAGTCAACACTCTGAGACAGTGACAAGGCCTCACCCTCAGAAACATTCAGATGTGTTGGGATTAAGTCTAGGGAGTGAGGGAAGAAGCTGAGAGCTGAAGAGCCCAGCACCCAGTATGCTCTGCAGAAATGGAATTCACAAGTGACCACAAGTCTTATCTATAGCTTCAGCCACTTCCCCCTCCTGCAGCCATATCCTGTGCTCTCTCTTTAACCAGGGAGGGAAAAATTCACCCAAAACTCAAGTAAAGCAAAGGGCTTCTCTGCGCTTCAGGCCTTGACTCCTGACTCCTTTCGATGGGTCTCAGCTCAGCAAGGTGCTCTGTTCCCTGCTTCGCTCCCTGTAACACCTGCCCCTGAGCTCAGCTCAGAGCAAGAAGGACAAGGTGTGACATTGAACACGTGGGCTAGGGAGGACAGGGAAACCCATTCATACATTTAGGACTGGTCCCTGCAGCAGAAAGGTTTGCTACAGCAGACACAAAACCAATGGCTTGCTCTTACCCAGCCAGAAAAAAGCCCTGCTGCCACAGCTGAAGCAATTCTGTCCCAAGGCAAAAGCCTCTGGAAGATTTTTGTTTCATAAATCATCCCATTCTTTCAGGAAAAAGCTATTCATTCGATTTACCAGCTCAGGACACACCTGGCTTCTATACTACAGGGTGACAGGATAACACAGGTAGAGGATTTGAACCTGCTGCTTCCCTGGCACCGACCTCCTATTTGATAAAGGTGTTGTGATCCCCACCTTTATAAATTTCTGCTTTGAAGCACAATATTCCCCTACAGCTGTGGGGCAGAAATACACACTCCAGATTTAACTTGGAACACACTTGACACATGCCCAGTACCACCCTTGGTTTCTCCAAGCCCTGCACCTTGGGCGGAGGTGAGGAAAGGGGAAGCCCCTTTCGCTTTTCCTTCCCGTCATGCCAGCTCCATGACAAGACACGCCACTGAGCAGAACTCACTTTCTTGTACTTGGCCTGAGGATGCAGGGCCCTCTCCACAGCAGCCAGCCACTCCTGCTCCTTTGTAGAATCAAAGTAGAAGAAAGCCTCTGTGCTGAGGTCCAGCTCCTGGAACCTGGAAACCCAAGAGCTTAGCACCTTCAGCTCTCATGCACATCCCCCTCTTCCTACAGGAATACAAAACCTCCAGCAACAGCCCTTGGAGGAGCAGCTCCTTATGGCAACTTGCTAAATAAAGCAGCACAATTTCCCCACGGTGCCTCTGAGACTCTACCCATGACCCCCTAGCAACCCTCTCCCCTGGGAAGCATCACTTTAGGCAGAGGACAACCAGTGAGCTCTGCAGATGCCTCCAGGAAAATTGGTTATGTCATACCAGCCTTTTTTAACCCAATCCTCTGCCTCATCTGATGGCTCTCTGCCCTCAGACAGCTCCTGTGCAACACAACTCAGCTCTGGGCAGCCTCTGGGAGCATGACAAGAACCTAAACTAAACACAGCCCTCCAGGATCCCAGCAAGAGCAACAGGGAACCAGCCCCGTTAGTAAATCCCAGTTGCTGCCACTCACCCAACGCAGTAGAAGTCCGGAGGCTCTGTGTCACACACCAGCCACGGCTCCAGGAAGCTGTCAGGAGACTGCCCGTTCACATTCCACGTTCCCACAAAAAACCTACAACACAAAAGCAGCCGAACCGTCAGAAAACACATCTGAAAACCGCAGCAGCACAGCAGTGTTCTGGCTGGGAGCAGACACTGTGAGCACACACTGACACACTGTGAGCTGCCCCTGCGTGGGGCTGTGCCAGCCAGGGGGGAACTGAAATTCACAGGATCCCAGAATCAGCGAGGCTGGAAAACACTGCCAAGATCATCAAGTCCAACCTGTGACCGATCCCCACAGTGAGATGCCACCCATCAGCAGCTGCCAGGGTATAAACCTCGGCGAGATCCGAGCTCACAGCAGAGATACCACAGCTCTGCCCCTTCTTCCCCACGCTCACCTGAAGTTGTGCCAGTTGATGTAGGCCTTCTCCCTCTTGGCCAGCACATGTTTGATGAGCCCCTCTCTCTGCCCTGACTGCGTGCTGGGCAGGAACATCTTGCGCATCGTGTTGGTCACTTTGGGCTGGTCTCTGGATGTACCTTCTCTCTCTCGGGGAAATCTAGGAAGGAGGCAAAAACAGCACTAGAACTGGTTCTGCTGTCTAGGAAGAGAAGTAAAAAAGGGAACAGATCCTCTGTGTTTCTTACTGTCTGTTCTGAGAAATGGGAGGAGGTGGGGGCTCCCGCCGAGATCCCGCCTGGTGGTTTTGCATGTTCCTTTTCTCTTCTAGGCTCAGCGTGTTGAAGTCATCCTCAAACCCCAGAGCTCCTCCTGTAATGAAAAATCCAAGCACAATGCCGTGAGAAACAATCTGAAACAGCTCTGATCAAGATGGAAAAAATGTAACTCCACAGAAAGAAAAAAAAACCCAAATGACAACAGGAATATATCAACTGTGTGACTCAGGGAATGGGAGAAAGGGGCACTAATCACAAATCAAGGCAGCAGGGAGCTTACTATACACAAAACAAGGCAGAAAAGAGCACTCAGGAAGGAATGAACAGACCAGGGAGCAGGCTGCCAAGGGCAGGGTCAGACCCAGGTCCCACCCCAAGCACCCCAGCACTGCACATGCCCCTAAGCAAAGCCAACCCTACCTGGAGGAGAGGCCTGCAACAGACCCGGGAGGCTCTTCTCCACCTGGTGCCAGATAGCTGCGTCCTTGGGTTCAGGAGGAGAAGCTTTCAGGTGGGCTGGAACAAACCCCACCCCATCAGAAACTGCTGACAAGTCAGAGGATTTCACACACACAGAGGTGCAGCTTGCTCACCCTCCTGGATGCTCTGCACTTCAGACAGAAATCCCAAGCAGCGCTCCTCGTCAGGGATCTCAAAGAGCCGCTCCGGTGTCTCGTCGCCCTGTATCCGGACCTTGCAGCCTGCTTCAAACACACTCACAGAGTCAGCCCAGGCCAGCTCACAGTCACCAGGCTTCACACACAACTTCCAGATGTTGTTTCTGATGGAAGCCTGAACCTAAGTTACTCTCCCTGTGCTTCCGAAATCCCCCCGCCCCACCTGGGGTATCCTCAGCAGGTCCTCCTGGCTTTAGGAATCTTTCTCCCTCCTGCAATCTATCAGAGAAGAGCTCTAAAAGCAGTAAGAAAAATTGAAAATGTTTCAATCATTGGCATTTCAGGCCTTGTCTGTCGCAATAACCGACCGGTTATTAGCAGAGCCAGATGACAACATCAGAGGGAAAACAATCCCTGCTTGAGCAGAGGACAAACACAGAGCCTGGGGGAAGACTGGGAAGGTGAAACAAGCACCAGGCAGCTGTTCCCTGACAGGTCAGCCACACCACTGCCCTTATAAAACTTACTGTTTGCAGCTATATCAATCAGCAAAGTTTCTTCTGCCTCTGGAAAAGAGAAAAACAGGATCAGGACAGCTCATGCTGGATGCTGCAGTAATTGAGGACCTAAATAATCACACTGCTTGCTACAAACCACAAAAGAGTCCCGAAAGAGGAACAAACAAGCTCTAATTTACATATGTACATTCCTAACGGGCTGTGGCACAGAGAACCTGGACAGTCACCTCCTACAAAGTGTCCCAGGGAGATTCCCAACACACAGAGTTCTCACACACATGGATGGTTTTTCTCCATCAGTGCAGCTACTTTGGGAAAGACCAACCTGACAAGGAATTTCAGAGCTTCTCTATAGAGCAAGAACAGGGGTGTAACCTCACTGAGCTGCACAGAAGAGAATGAGCCAATCTGGGTAAAGTTGCTTTTATTCCTGACAAGGATTTGCCCCATGGACATTTGCTGCTATTTAAGTCCTTCCAAGCCAAGGCCTAAAGCCCCTCCCCATCCAACTGTTGGGAGCTGAGAGTTTGCCAGACCTTATGGAAATTTAGATCTGAACATGCAGGAATCAGGCAAAAGTTCCCTACTCTTGACACAACAGAGGAGCCAGAGAGAGAGACACCACTAGACATCAAATTCCACCCCCTGCAAGCCCAACACGCACTGGAGCCAGCCAAGCTCCTCACAACTGCATGCTGACACGGAATGACAAACCACTTGGATGAGGAACAAGGGGATTCCATAAACTGTGAGTTGCAGTCTCATGGAGAAGGATTCAACCCACACCTGCCCAGGAGGCAGGCCAGGAAACACCACTAAATTTGGGTTTGTGGACCAACAGCAGTGGATTCCCACCCTCTCCCTCCCAGCAGTCAATACCTTGCACACACTTAAAGCGGCTGTTGATGGGAATATAGTCCGGATCGGAGTTTTCTTTCTCCTGTGAGTGGATAACGATCCTGCGGACATTAAAAAAAAAAAAAAAGCCTTGTAAAAACCCAGCAGCGACGCCCTGCTCAGACACACACACAGCCAGTCGCGGGAGACGTATGTACACAGACACGATGTTTGATTTCTATCGCTGCACTGACGGGGAAGGAACAAGGAAAAGGCAGCGCAGGTTGGGACCGCCGGTGCCCGTGGGGAGAAGTAAAGAGCTGTTCAACTCTCCCTGGCACGGGACAGATCCAGCACCGCTCGGAATCCAGCCCTGCGGCTCCGGAGGAGGCCCGGGAAGGCACGGCCGGAGGATGAGCGGAGCCCGCCGGAGGCACGCTCGGCTCCCGAGAGTCAGGGCGGCCGCGGCGCCGGCCAGGCCGAACCCCCGCACCCCATCCTCGCCCGGCCCGCACTCACTCACTCACTCACTCACCCGTAGCGGCCGCCCCGCCGCGCCAGACCGAGCACACACGGCTCCCGCCGCCCGGCCCGCACCTCCGCGCCGACAACGCTCTGCGCCGCAGTTAAGGAAACCTCGGCCCGGCGCCCCGCCCCGCCCGCCCGCCCGGCCCCGCCGCTCCCCGCGGATACGAGCAGGCCGCGGCGCGCCTCCATGGCGGCGCTCGGTCTCCCGGCGACT
>JAYRBT010000156.1:19273399-19300820 GCA_036023395.1 Myiotriccus ornatus
GCGCTCGGTCTCCCGGCGACTCCGCGCCGGTCACGGGCGCGGGGCAGAGCGGCGCCCGCCGCCTCCCGCAACGCCCCCTGCCGGCGGGCGGACCCCACCGCCCGTTGACCGAGGCGGAGAGCCCCGGGGCTGCACCCGCGGCGCGGCGGGAAGCGGGAGCGCACGGAGGACGAGGGCAGTGCCCCACGGCTCGCCTCGCCACGGCTCGCCTCGCCTCGCCTCGCCTCCCACACGGCGGGGACGGAACGGGCCCAGCACCCGGTGCCCCCACCTCCTGGGGCAGCGCGCGGCCACGCCCCCTTGCTCCCGCCCCGGCGCTGATTGGCTGCGGGCCGCAGTGATTTGCATGTGGCGCGGTGCAGGACGGGAAGAGCCGGGTTTGAAGCGCCATGGCGGCCCCGGGCCCGGCCCCGGGGGAGGCGGCGGACGAGGAGCAGCGGTACCGGCGGTGAGCGGGGCCGGGCCGGGCGGTGTGCGGGGCCTGAGCGGCGGGGACGAGGGGGCGGGCAGGCGGGCAGGGCCGGCCCCGGAGCGGGGGTGGCGGTGGCGGGCCATCCTCCCCCGGGGGCGGGCCGGGCCCGGGCCCGCGGTGCTCACGGTGACTCCCGCAGGTTCGTGGCCAGCGCGAAGGCGGCGGCGGGCGACGGGGACCTGGAAGAGGCGCTGCGGCTGTTCCGGCTGGCGGCCGCCATCCGCCCCAGCGAGAAGCTGCGGGGCCGCATGCAGCGGGTGGAGGAGGCGTTGGCGGCGGCGGCCCAGCAGGAGGAGGAGGAGGAGGAGAATGAAGGCTTCGTGGACGTGTGCGGCAGCGGCCTGCAGATCTACGGGGAGATGCACAAGAAGCTGTTCCAGCACCAGCGGGAAGGCGTTGCATTCCTGTACCGCCTGCACCGGGAGGGCAGACCCGGCGGCATCCTGGCAGATGACATGGGCCTGGGCAAGACCATCCAGGTCATTGCCTTCCTCTCGGGTATGTTTGACGCCGAGCTCATCCAGCACGTCCTGCTTATCATGCCCACCACCCTGGTCAGCAGCTGGCTGGCTGAGTTCGCTTGCTGGACCCCCGGCCTGCGTGTCAAGGAGTTCCACGGCAACAGCAAGGCGGAGCGCACCAGGAACCTGGAGAGGGTCCAGAGGAGGAACGGCATCATCATCACGAGCTACAGTATGCTCATTAACAACTGGAAGCAGCTGTCCAGCTGCCACGAGGAGGAGTTTGTCTGGGACTATATCATTCTTGACGAAGCACATAAGATCAAGTGCTCATCAAACAAGACGACCAAGTGCGCATACGCGATCCCGGCCCGGCACCGTGTCCTGCTCACGGGCACCCCTGTGCAGAACAACCTGCGGGAGATGTGGTCCTTGTTTGACTTTGCCTGCCAAGGCTCCCTCCTGGGAACAGCCAAAACTTTTAAAATGGAATACGAGAATCCCATTATCAGGGGGAGGGAGAAGGATGCAACTCCAGGTGAGAAAGCGCTGGGGCTAAAGATATCAGAGAATCTCATGGCCATTATAAAGCCCTATTTCCTCAGAAGAACTAAGGAAGACATCAAAAACTATTTGGCTGATAAAGCAGATGCTCCTCTTCCTGAGGATCCGAGTGAGAACAGGGCTCCTGTCATGCCATCTCTCACTAGGAAAAATGACTTTGTTGTGTGGGTGTATCTGGCACCGGTACAGGAAGAAATATACAGGAACTTTCTCTGCCTGGATCACGTGAAGGAAGTGCTGATGACAACCCGATCACCTTTGGCTGAGCTGACAGTCCTGAAGAAGCTGTGTGACCACCCCAGGCTTCTGTCTGCAAGAGCCTGTATCCAGCTGGGCTTGGAAGAGCAGGAGAACTTCGTGCAGGATCCCAGGAGCGAAGCAGATGTGATTTCAAGCGCGAATAAAATTGATCATCTCTCTGATGAGACCATGATCCAGGAGTCTGGGAAGATGCAGTTCCTCGTGGGACTGCTTGAACGACTGCGAGAAGAGGGACACCGAACCCTGGTGTTCTCACAGTCGAGGAAGATGCTGGATATCATAGAGCTCGTCCTGTCTCGCCGACAATTCCGGATCCTGCGCATTGATGGCACGGTGACCCACCTGACGGAGCGGGAGAAGCGCATCAATGCCTTCCAGAGCAACACGAACTACTCGGTCTTCCTGCTCACCACGCAGGTCGGGGGCGTCGGCATAACCTTGACAGCAGCCAGCCGAGTGGTGATCTTTGATCCCAGCTGGAATCCAGCAACCGACGCTCAGGCTGTGGACAGAGCTTACAGGATCGGGCAAAAAGAGAATGTAGTGATTTACAGGCTGATCACCTGTGGCACCGTGGAAGAGAAGATATACAGGCGGCAGGTGTTTAAGGATTCGTTAATCAGACAGACCACTGGTGACAAAAAGAACCCGTTCCGCTATTTTTCCAAACAGGAACTAAGGGAGCTCTTCACCCTGGAAGATACTCGGACATCTGTGACTCAGGTCCAGCTGCAGTCCCTGCATGCCACGCAAAGGAAGTCCGACACGCAGCTGGATGAGCACATCGCTTACCTGCACTCACTGGCAATGTTTGGCATTTCTGACCACGACTTGATGTACACGAAGGACACTGCTCATGAGGAGCAAGTGGAGAGTGAGGAAGCCCATGAGTACATCCAGCGGAGGGTACAGAAAGCCCACGAGCTGGTCCAGCTGGAGTCCCAGCTCAGAGACCAGAGGATGGAGGGGATCAGGAACGCTTGTGAAGAGAAGTGGCAAAGACCACCGGGATTGGTTTCTGGACCCAAGAAGTTGTCTCCGGGGTTGAATGACAAAAATCACTTTATTTCACCACCAGTAGCTGATACACATGAAAAGGACAAATTTATTGACCTTACAGAGGATGAGGAGGCCCAGGTACTTCATGTCAGCTCCAAAATAACAACTCTAACTATTGGTGACGTGAGTGAAGAGAAACTGCCACAAGATGTGTCCAGTATGGAGACAGAGCTGCTTAATACCAGCAAGGCAGCAGAACAAGGTGATATACAAGAATCTGAGCCAAATCCTGAATTCAGCATTATATCATCATCCCCTGCACTTGAGAAAGAGAGTCGGAGCCTCCAAGAGAAACAGCATTCCCATGTACATTCAGACAGCTTGGCTGAGGCAAGGAATGATCTGTCTGGGCATCATCAGCGTTCCTCCAACGAGTCTGGCACAGCTGACAATCCTGAAGGGGATGCAGAAATGTCAGTTCAGATACTTGACCCACACACTGCCCTTGGGACAGAGCAGAATGATGTTCCTGAGGCAGCTTCCACTTCTGCAGTGCTGAGCTTATCAAACGACCCACCAGAAATCCATGGTGGGCTCCGCAAGTCTCGTGTGTTGGAAGACAACTTGGAGGATACATCTGTGCTTTCTCTCCACGATCAAGCTGACTTCAATCTGGTCTTGGAAGAGTCTGAAGAGGGATGGCAGGATGCCTCAAATGGGGAAGGGTCAGTGGAACACCCCAAGGAGAGCTTCCAACTCCAGGCAGAAAGTTTGTGTCAATCTCCAACCAAAGAATCTCCAAACAAAAGTCGGCTGAGTGAGATCAGTAACCGTGGCAAACCCTGTCCCACGGATGAGGAAGAGCCAAATGCCTCCTTGCAAGGGAGTGAGGCATTGGAGGAAAGCAGTGGTCTCTTTACTTTTAGTAGGAGGAAGTGCCTGAACAGAATTGCTTCAGACAGTGAGAGTGAAGAACAGCCTGAACAAATCCCCTCCTCTCCTTTGGACAGCCTTGGGCACCAACTTCTGGAAGGAATTAGCGCATCCACCCCTAAATGTGACAAAAGCAGAGCTAAAGCCATCTTTTCTCCTCAACTAAGTAACAGTAGTAACAGGTCTAATGCTTCCAGGCGCTCGTTCATCAACAAAGTAGTAGATGAAGTGGAGGATATCGGGGAAATCATGGGAACCACTGGTGAAGGTGATGATGACACTGATGAGGAGCAAGACAAGCTTGTGGAAGAAGAAGCTGAGGAGTGCACTGGGGAATCTGCTGAGACTGAAGAAGAACCTACCGGAGAAACACTCGATACAGGTGAAGAGTCCTCCCATGCAGATAGTGAGGAATCTGAGCAGTCCGAGCTGGAGGAGACGGAGTCGTCTCAGGAGGAATCCACCGGTGACCCTGAGCTCCAGTCGGGTGAGCAGATCGACTACTTCACCCAGGAAGGCAGCTCTGAAAAGGGGGTTGGTCAGAATTCCTCTCCTGCTGTGGAAGATTATGATACCTTGGTACACAGTGGGAAGAAACTTCAGGATGATGGGAAACTCCAGGAGGCACTGGACTGCTTCCTGCAAGCTCTTGACATAAAAAGCGGAGATCCCGAAGTTATGCTTCTTACTCTAAACTTGTACAGACAGCTGTCACAGAAGTGAAGGGTGTGGCTCTGTGAGCACAGCCTGGCTGTTCCTCGCTAACACACGTCTGCACCACAGCACCAGGATCCCTGAGCCAGCTCTGGGCTGGTGCCTGCCATACACCCGTGCGACTGAGCAAATTCAGCATCTCCTGTGTGAGGAAACAGTCCACAAATCTAGGTGTTGGTTGCTGGGGAGGGAACTTCACTATGGAGTCAGCTCACAAAGGTGAAAATAGCTCAAGTTTCTGTCTGATTATTTAATAAAAAGAAGTTGTTGATGTCTAAACTTCTGTCTAATCTGATAGCTCTGGCTTCACCCTTTGCTCCTCCAGGTTCTGTTACTCCTCTCCTCTGAGAGGATGGGGACAGCGTGGTCCCATGGCCACTGCACAGCCCAGCCTCGGGCTGCTGTGATTACTCCCTCCTCCTCGGCTTGAAATAAGCCAACTTGGGAGCCTGAAGGTCCCCCACTATCTGGGTGAGCTGGGTGCTGGTACAAAGGAGGAAACAGCTCTTGCAGCCTGGTTGTAAAGTGGTCTGAGAATGGACTGACTGTGGAGGAGTTAAAAAGATTTAAAAGCTGTTTGCTGCTCTAATTTCTCCAAACAGTGGAGGAAGTGGAGCAGAGCACAGCATCTGCTTGGCACCAGGTGTAACACCCGGTGTGGTAGTGCAGAAGTCCTTCTGAACCCCCTGACAGGTGTGTATGTGTGGGTGGGGGGCTGTGGGGCTAGAACCCCAAAGGCAGCAGGAGGGGATACTGGACTTAACTGCTTTTTTTGGTAAAGAAATCCTCTCGCTGCACACAGCTGAACTTAGATTAAGTATCTCTCAGGCCCTGTAGGCATGATGAAGCTATGAAGAGAGTTTCTAGTTCACAGAATCACGGAATGGTTGGGGTTAGGAAGAACCTTAAAGACCTTCCAGTTCCAGTGCCCTGCTGTGGGCAGGGACACCTCCCACTAGCCCAGGTTGCTCCAAGCCCCATCCAACCTGGCCTTGGGACACTTCCAGGGATGGGGCAGCCACAGCTTCTCTGGGCAACCTGTGCCAGGGCCTTCCCACCCTCACAGGAAGAATTTATCTGTAATATCCCATCTAACCTTGCCCTCTGTCAGTCTGAGCACATTTCTGCTTGTCCTGTCACTCCAGTTCCTGAGGAAGATTCCCTCTCCAGCTTCTCTGTAGGCCCCTTCACAGACTGGAAGGTGCTGTGAGGTCTCCATACAACCCTCTTCTCCAGGGTGAACAGTCCCAGCTCTCTCAGCCTGTCTCCATAGGGCAGGTGCTCCAGTCCTCTTATCCACTTTGTGGCGTCCTCTGCACTTGCTCTGACAGTTCCACATCCTTCTCATGTTGGGGGCACCAGAACTGGACACAGTATTCCAGGTGGGGTCTCAGGAGAGCAGAGAATCCTCTGCTTCACCAGCTGCCCACTCTCCTCTGGATGCAGCCCCAGGACATGGGGAGTTTCTGGGCTGTGAGCACTCACTGCTGGCTCAGGGTGAGTTTTTCATCAAACATCACCCCCAAGGCCTCCCCTTAGGGCTACTCTCAAGCCCTTCTCTGCCCAGCCTGCAGCTGTGACTGGGATTGCACTGACCTGGGTGCAGGACTGTACTTTGCTTTGTTGAACCTCATGAGGTTTGCACAGTCCCACTTCTCCAGCCTGTTCAGGTCCCCCTGGATCCATTCCTCCCTTCCAGCATGTGACTGCACCACACAGCTTGGTGTTGTCAGTGAACTGCCTGAAGGTAACCCTGATCAATGAACCAGCAGCTCAGAACTCCCTGGTTCTGACTTTCAGCGACGCTCTGCCCCCCTGACCTGACCCTCTGTCCCTCACTGACAGAACCGTGGCCTGGTGTGCACATCACGGGGACTGACTCCTGCCAGTCTCACCTGGTGACAACACAGCAGTGGATTTGGATGTTTCCTTGTGCCATGTGCATGTTTGGTGGCTGGCATGTCTGCCTGCCGTGATACTGTGTGATAGCACAGGACACTTCACACCTGGCTGAGCTGTGCAGTTTTGGGAGAGGAATCCTTTGTACCAGGAGCCAAAACAAACACAAAACTAATCCTGCTGGTGCAGAAGCTGCACCAATGTGCTTTTGCTAATAGAGAGAAAAAACTTTGGTAGCCTGGAAACAAGTGATTTATTAATGGAGCACCATTAAATAGGGTCATTTCTGCTCTGGGCAGCCTTCATACCAAAATATTAACAAAGTGCAGCTTTGTAGTCATTCTTTGGCCTCTGAGCTTTCCATGCTCTGAGCAAAACCAACACCCTGAAAGGGAAGAAGGACCTGCCTGGGTTTCACCTCACCTCTTCCTTTTGTGGGATCTTGGGAAGGGCCTTTTGTTCTCTTTGATGTTTCCTCCTCATCTCCAAGCTCTGTGCACAGTGCTCACCTGTGAACAAAGCCAGTGCTGGTTGCTGGAGCTGTGACTGGTTTACTGGCTCTGTGGGTAGGAAGGGGATCATGGCACTGGGATATATCCCTGACATGGCAGGAACCTGCTGGGCTACCCCACCTGCACCCCATGCCCAGTGCAGGAGAGTGCAGGAAGTGGGACACAAGCGTTGAGTGGCTTTTTTCTTATTCAAACCTAAGTTATTCAAACCCCCACCTTTGAGTGGGCTTTAGATGTAGCTTTAGGTACAGGTCAGTCTGTGCTCAGAAGGGTTCCTCCTTTCCCCAGGTCTCCTCCCTGCTGCTGCCTGGCCTGACCCACGGCCACCTCTGGTGTCACCCACCCTCTGCCAGAGGGATTGTCCCCCAGCCCTGGAGCACAAGCTGTACCATGGGAGCTGTCTGCACCCTCCTGGGAAGGACGGGGATGGAGACCAAGCCCTGGGGACCCCTCTGTCCCTTTCTGCATCATTTCTGTTGGCACATAAAAGCCCGAGTTTTTCTGCTGACAGACCACTGTCTCCACAGTGGGAGAAGCGTGAGGCCAGCCTGCCAGGCTGCAGAGACTTCAACAACTGCAAAAGGCTCTTGTTTCACCCTTTCCAGGGACACTTTACCTCTCCAGGCAGGGCCCTGCTCTGCCAGCACGTTGGGGACAGCCTCCAGGCATGCTGCTGGTTGTGCCTGACTTGCTCCAAGGCCAAGGCATCGGGGAAGTTCTTGGGATTCAAGCAGTCAACAAGGTCATAGTCATTCACATTTTATTTCCTGCCTTCCACCATGATAATGTGGTACCCGAACTTGGTCTTGACGGGAGGGTCTGTGTACACGGGCTTGTCCATGCTGCTCACAGGCAGGGCAAACGCTGCCTCCTGGAATGGTCCCACCATGGAGCCTCTGCTCATCCAGCCCAGGTCCCCCTGCAGGAAGGAACCATCGGGGTTAAGCTTTGAGACTCTCAGTGCAGGCAGGGTGCGCGACGTGGCCGTGGGACAGGACAGCTGTCCGTGCTGACAGCGGTGACGAGCAGGGCCCGGGCTCCGGCAGTCGCTGCCCGGCCACACCGCCCTGCCCCGGGTGCAGCACCCACCCCTTGCCTGGCCTTGTCCTCGCTGTACTGCGCCGCCACCTCGCTGAAGCGCTGCCCGGACTTCAGCTTCTCCATGGCCTCCATGGCCCTGCCGTGCTTCTCGCACAGGATGTGTCGGACCTGGGAGGGGGAGCGGAGCGGGGCTGTGGCGAGCGGGACGAGCGCCCGGGTGCTGGGGAGGAGCGGGGACCCCCCCGCCCCACCGCCCGGCCCCCGCGCTCACCTTCACGGCGCTGCCGCCTCCCTTCGGGCCCTGCGCTTTGCCCTCGCTGCTGCCGCCGCTGTCGCCGCCTGGGAACGGAGCACCCTGAGACCGGCGCGGCCGCGGTCCCCCACCCGTCCCGTCCCGGTGCCGCCCCAGCCCCCTCACCCTTGCCGGCTTTGCCGCCTCCTTTGCCACCCCCTTTCGCTTTAGGCGCCATGTTGCCGCCATCAGGCCCCGCCCCTGCGGCCCCGCCCCGCCGTGAGGGCCCCGCTGTGCCGCGGCCGCGCCCACCGCGGCGTGTCCCGGGGTGCACTCCACGCTTGATCCCAGCGCCCATCCCAGCTGCCCCCAGAACCCCAAGTCCACCGCCACCACCCCCGCCGTTCCCAGCACCCACCCTGGCATGTCCCCAGTCCCCCAGTGCCGGGGCTGTCCCTGGCACCCTGAGCTCTCCCCCTCACCCATCCCAGCTGCCCCCAGGAAAAAATAGTGCACGCCCAGCCCCTACCGTGGCCTGCCCCCGACACCCCACAGTGTCCCCGCAAGGCCACTGGGGACACACGAGTGCGCTGCAGACACCGCGAGAGGCCCCCGCGGGTGGGGCCGGTGTCCCCTCGGGCCACCCGAGGGGTGTTCAGGGGGTTGGCCCCGCTCTCCCCACCCCGCACCCATCCCTGTCCCTCGGCAGCCCCAGGAAGCACAGGCACACGCAGGCAGCAGGGAGCACTTTACCAAGCTGGCGAGATAAAAAGTACAACATTCCATAGTTGGCACCTTGGCGGCCCCCGCCCCGGGGCAGGGCTGTCCCATCGGCCGGGCCCTTCCCGGGACCCCACTGCCTTCCCAGTGGGACAGTCGCAGCCAGAGGGAGCAGGGAGCGAGTGGCCAGGGACGAGCACTCAGCCAGGAAGAGCCCCATTCCTCTGGCCACGAAAATGAGGATCTCCATCCCACGGCCGACCTCCATCCAACAGAAAGTATCCATTCCATGGCCAATCTCTTGTCCCACAGTCGACCTCTGGCCCAGCAGCCAAGATTCACTCTGGCCTATCCAAACATCAACCACTCCGGCTGCCAGCAGTGCTGGGGGTACTGCAGGGGGGTCCCCGACCCGTGCTGGCCCCCAGCCCCCTTTGCTGGCTCCATCCCTGGTTTCCTGAGCAGTCATGTGCAAAATGTACCCGTCCCCAGACCTTCCCAATCCCTGCTCCGTCCCCATCCCGTGCCAGAGCTCTGCCTCCGGGTGGGGCCGTGGGATGGGGGCAAAGCGTGGACATTCATTAGAGCTTTTTTTGTGGGCTTTTTCTTTTTTTTTTTTTTTTTTCCTGAGTTTCTCAGCCTGGATCTTAATTACAGGCTTAAATCTGCAGCCATGGGAGAGGGAAGGAAGCAATGGGCAAGTATTGGGAGGGAGGGGAGGGGAACCAACTGGAGCTCCTGTGTGGGCTCCAGGGTCAGGGGGGAGGACAGGGAGGTGTTTGCCCAGGCTGTGCTCCCCAGGGGTGCAAAGCCTGGCCCCTCGGAACAGCAGCTGAAGGGCTGCCATGGTGCCCCACTGCCATCCAGACTTACCACACTGCTCCCCCTGGCACAGAAGGGCTGGAGTGTGCAGAAATAAAGCGGAAATTTCCCTAAACACCCCATTTCCTTGTCAGCCACAGCCTGGCCCTTCCTGTTGCTCCAGGCGCGTGGCTGTGCTCATGCTTGGAGCTGGCTTTTCCTCCCCGCCCTCCCCTGGTCCCAGGGGCTGTCCCTGCCCTGGTGCCCTTCACCACGGCCTCTGTCACTGGCAGCTGGGCATCCCATGCTGGAGCCAGGCCAGGAAGAAGCAGCTGGGGGTGAGTGGGACAAATCCCACCCAGAGATGTGCAAACCCTCCTGTGCACATGCCCTGGTGGTGTGTGTTCTGCTTGCCCTTGCTAAGATCCCCAGCAGCCGGAGGGCAAGGGTGAGAGGTGGGCAACGCTGGGGGAACCCAAGGGATCACCGGGGAGATGGTGAGCAGTGGGCAGCTCCAAGGGAACTCCAGGAGTCACTGGGGAGATGGCTCAGGTGACAACCGCCTGGATTCAAGCCACCACCTTGGTGGCATCCCAGGAACTCTGGTGGCTGGGGCAGCAGGAGAAGCTGTTGCAGGGTCCACTAGGTTTAGAGTTAGGGAGATGCAGGAGGCAGAGCTAGGGATGAACTTCCTTCCCACTTCTTTCCTGTGGTGCAGGGCCACCTGCATTCCTGTCACCTGCAGTCGGCAGCCGGGTGCAGGACCCTGGTGCAGGGAGCTGGTGGGGAGTGGGGCAACTGCCGGAACGTTATTGTGGTGCAGCCGGCGGGGCTGGCGGCGGAGGTGACCCTGGGGGTTTGCTTTTGGACTGAGAGCTGAGGAGCTCCAAAATGCAGCATTTTGGGGGCTTTCAAGGGGTGGGGTTTTGGCTTGAGGTGGTGGCGCTGGCTGCAGACGCCGAGTGCCAGTTCCCCGTGTGGCAGGGAGGGTGCTCAGGGAGATGAGGGGCAACCTCCTGTGACTCTTCAAACGTAACTGCAGATCCAGCTGAACCCCTGGCGTCTTCCCAAAGTGCATCTGTGTGTCCAGCCAAACTCAACCAGCGGATCTCTGCATGGGAAACTCAAGGTACAATGTCAAAGGGAAGAGAATCAAACATCATCACCACTGTGCATTAGAAAAGCTGTTTAAAGTACCACATGCCGAAGGGTCCTAAGAGTCTCAAGCTGCTTTGCTGCAGGCACGGGGTGATGCCAGGGGCTGTGGTCCCACTCTGCTTCCTGGGTGGGCATCGTCGATCCCAGGAGCTGGCTCAACCAGGGCCAGTCCCAGGCACCGTGATGCCTCTTCACTCCTCGGAAGGGCCCAGAGACATGGGGGCTTGGGCTCCAGCCGCTGCCTCTCTGCCAGCAGCTCTCCAAGCAAGAAACAGAAGCAGAACCCCCTGGCAGGACACAGGCAGAACCCCCTGGCAGCCAGAGCAGCTCCTGGCAGCAGCGCTCCCTCCACAGCCTTCGCCACCCCTCCGGATGGAGGGGCCCCTGCGTGGTCAAGGCTGGCTCCTGGGGCTGTTTGCACTGTCCAGCTCAGGGGCAAACTCTGTGATGACCCTCCGGGCCAGTGGGTTTGTGGTCTTGAGCAGTTCAGCGGCAGATGGCCGGGTACCGGGGCTAGTTTTGCTGCTCTTCTTCTGAAGCAGGGCTTTAAAATCCTCGTTCCTGCTGGAAGACTTCCCGCTGCTGCCCGCTGCTGCTGGGGACTCACTGGTTGGGGAGCCTGAAGTCTTTACAGGTGAGTGGGAGATAGGTTTGCTGCTGAAGGTATCACCAGGTTCTTTCCTGCCCAAGACCTTCCTCTTTGACCTAGGCACCAAAGGGACATGGGTGGGAGAAGCCCTGGGCTGGAGTGAGGTCCCACAGCAAGGGGCATGGCAGTGCCCAGAGCTGGCTGTGCCTGCTCTGCTGGGGCAAGGTGACAATGCAAGCATGGCAGGTCATGCTCATGGCAGGACCAACCTGGACCCACCCCTGCAAGCTGGTGAGCCAGCCTGGCTATGCTCTGAAGCACTCAAGGCAGCACCAGCTGGGCTGCCCCAAGTGTAAGCATCAGCCCCGTCACGGAAAACTGAGGTGTTGTGGTGGGGGGATGCTGTGCCCGGTGCTGTGACTGTGGCAGGATGCAGTGGCTGTGCCCCCCCAGTGCCTTACACTAGCCTTACCTGTGGATCACTGTGAAGAGATCCTCCGTGGTGCGAGATGTCGTGAACACCTCATCATCCTCCTCCACAATGGACTCGGCTGTCTTGTCGCTGGCAAAGCTCTTCTCCTCTGTGCTGGCCTCTGCTGAGCTGCCTGTGGGCGGGGAGGAGAAGATGGCAGTGAGCCCCTTTGCGGCATGGGGGGACACCCCTGTCCCCGAGGTGATCCCACCATAGGGGTGGGGAGACCCTCACCTTGCTCCGAGGGAGGGTCACTGGCTTGCACGGTGTCCACAGCCTTGGGGGATGGCAGATCCTCAGCGTCGGGGTCGCAGCAGGTGGGGTCAGCGTCCAGTGTGATGATGGGGCTGGGGGTGGGTGGCAGGTCCCCCATGCTGGCTCCTACCTGTGCTGGGGCTGGCATGAGTGGCAGGTAGAGCACGCTGGGCTTTTTGGGCACCGGTGGTGGCACCTTGGCCTTCCTCCGCTCCCTGTCGGCGGCACCGCTCCGCTCTGGCTGCAGCTCCTCCAGGCTGCCCTGCGAGAGCCGCCGGGGTCCTGCTGGGGTCAGGGACAAAGAGGGCTCCCCTAGACCCCTCCTCAGCTCCCCTCTCCGCAGCACCACGAAGCCGTCCTGGGGCAGCCCCTTCTCCTTGGCAGCGGTGCCTGGTGGGGACATAGAGGACAGGGGACCCTCCTCCCGCAGAGCTGGGGGTTTGGGCAGGATGCATGGAGGGCGCTTGGCCAGAGGCGGCTTCTCTGCCACAGGTGGCTTCACCTTCCTCTCTGGTCCCGGGCAGGGGCCACGTGCTGGCTCCTCAACATGCTCCGGGCCGTCGGCATTGTCCTCTGGCTCCGAGCGGCTGACGGAGCGGAGGCGGACAGACTGGAGGTCAGACTGCGTCACTACTGGCATGATGGGCATGATGGGACTGGTTTTCTGGGCCAGCTTGGTGCCAAAGGTGGAGTCAGAGTGGTGCCGGCTGACCTTCGTCTTTCCCTTCAGGGAGATCTTCAGCCCCGAGAGGTCGAGGTGGGCAGGTGGAGTCATGGGGAGGTCAAAGGACAGCCTGCCCTTGGGGCTCCTCTCCATGGGGGATATAGGGGGCAGTGAGGACTTTCTTTCAGGGACCAGCGGCCTCACCCGCACCTGGTGTGGGGAGTGCCCGAGGATGGCAGAGGTGGGGACGGTGGGGGTCGGGGTCTCTGACTGACTGGAATACCCACTGGATGGGGACATCAGTCCTGTGGGCCTGCCTGGAGAGGAGGTCTTGAGGTCTGCCTCAGCAGAGAGCTGGGAGGGTGTTGTGGCCCTGGAGACGGAAGGGGACACAAGGGACTCGGAGCTGCCCCGTGTCTTGGCGCACTCGATGGCCGTGGTCCCTGTGGTTGTGCTCGAGCTGGAGAGGGATCGGTAGGGATCACTGCTGCCCTTCCAGTCTGTGAGATGCCACTGGTGGGGGGCAGCTGTGCCGTCGGGCTCCCTCCCCGCACTCCCCTGAGGGTCAGCGTGCACCAACCGGTGGCCCTGGAGCTCTGGTGGGATGCACAGGCTCTTGGGCCGCTGGTCCTTGGGCAGCGCTGCACTGAGCCCTGCGTCATCGTCCTGCCCCTCTTTGATCAGGGAGACGCTGCGCGTGGGCGGTGAGGGCTTCTTCTTGGCCTTCTTCAGGGAGATGCTCTTGGAGCGCCGCCGCCGCTGGCCCTCGGGCTCCAGCCCCAGTGAGATGTTGTCAGTGCTGGTGCTGCCCTCGGAGCCGGCGCTGGGGTAGCCCAGGGCATAGTTGGCGCTGCCCCGCCGGGTCTCAGCGTACGCGATGTCCATGGAGCAGAGGGACCCTGAGTCCGTGGGCACCGACAGTGACCGCTCGCGGAACCGGCACCCTGCCCGCTCCACCTCCAGCCGCACCGGCCCTGTCACCGGCTCCGGCTCCTCTCGGCTTCCTGGCAAGAAGTTCCCCTTGGCTTCTTGGATATACTCAGAGGTGAGGGGGGATGCAGGCACCGGGCCGGAGAAGAAGCTGGGCCCGTTGTTGCCCATGCGCTCTTCTGTGGCGATGAAGAAGGAGGGGGTGGCAGTGGCGGGTGAGCCTGGGCTGGGCGATGGGATGGAGCCACCCGGTGATGTGCAAGTGGGCCCCTTTCCCAGGCCAGCAGTGGGGCTGGGGGGGCTCCTGTAGCCCAAGGCGCTCCAGGGTGGGGAGAAAGGGGTGCCCTGCATCCCATTGCAGGTGCTGGCACAAGGGGTGGCCGCCCCGTCCATGGCAGCAGGTGGCTGGCAGCAGCGGGCCCCAAGGTCACTGAAGGTCTTCCTCAGTGGGGCTGAGAGGGGCTGGTGGGAGCTGATCTCCTGGGGTGCCGTGCCCCCGCTTGTGGCTTCAGGCACAAAGCTGCAAGAGAGGGACTCAGCGATGGGCGCGTGTGTGCTGGATGTGGGGCCGTTGGCACTGCCTGCGAGGAGAGACACAGCCTGGTGAGCATCATCCTGCCTCACTCTCCGGGTCATGGTCCTGCCCTGCATGCCAGGGGCCAGGACTGGTCCTGTGGGCAGTCTTGGGGCAGGGTCTCTGCCCAGCCATGAAACGTGTTTGGGTGGGCGGGGAGGAGGGGTTGTCACCCCATCACCAAGTGCTCTCCTCCCATCTGTATCAGCATGGCCATAACCCATCAGGGCCAACCCTCTAATCTGGGATCTGTTATCTTGAATGTGCCATGGACAACTCAGCAGCCATGGCAGGAGGCTCTATGCATGGGATCATCAGCCCCACAGCAACCAAAGTGCTGCTGCGGTGCTGCTCGATGGTGGGGACACAGATGGGGAACAAGAGGAGCCAGGCCAGGCATTGCCAGCTGGGATAGGGAGGGACATGGTGGCTTACAGTGCCACAACATCATAGCATACCTGGTATGGGGAAGGACCTGGAAACCCTGGGGTGGCTCTCAGTGCCACCTCAGCACAGCTGGGATGGGGAAGAAGATGGGAGACCCCGCTCCAAGCAGCCCCAGCAGACCGAGATGGGTATGAGGTCTAACCAGATGTGATGGGCTGAGGTCTAACCAACTCCAAGGGAGGAGCTGTTGATGGTCTGACTGCTGCCATGGGGAGAAACCTTCCTCCTACTCGGTGACAACTGCCTTGGAGCAGCCAGTGCCATTGTTCCCCGCCATCCCTAGTTGTCTCCAAGGAGAGGTTGGCTCTGATTTCTCTACACCTTCCATAGCGGGACAGCAGGATAGAGCCCCCAAGCCATGGTGGCTGCTGTTCTCATGGGTCCAACGCCAGCCCAGGAGCACTGCAGGCACCCTCAGCCACACACACCCTCAGCACTGGTGCGGCCAACTCGCCAGCCCCAGCAAAGACCTGGGCAGGGGTGTGCCCCACAGCCCTGGACCCTGTGCACAGGGTCTGCCCACACTGGGGAAGGTGGATGCAGAGACAGAGCTCCTGGAGCCAAGGCTGGGTGACTTCTGTCTCAGGATCCTGACTTGGGGTGAAGGGGCTGTCCCCAGTGCCATGACAGCTCCAGGCCAGCCCTGTGTCACCAGTGTGCTCAGCACCTCAGTGCTCCAGGAGGGCACAGAGTCAGCGTGGTGCCTGCACCTCCCCATGGCTGGGGCATCCCTGGGAGCCCATCTGTGCCTGGGCTGGCTGCCAGCCCCTGGGGTGGCTCTGTCTCCCCCGTCAGGGCAGCTCTGGGGGGGTGCCAGCCCTGCCCGGGTGCTGCCTGCACGGTTCTTGCCGTCACCTTTGTCTCGCAGGGACAGGTTAGGGAATCCAATAATGGTCCGTCTACGCCGCAGGGTGGACTTTGGGTTCATCGCGGTCTCTGTGTTAAACAGGGAGTGACGAGCACTCGCGAGCCTAGCAAAGTGCTGTCCTGTAGCCAAAACAAACAGCGGTGCACCACGCTGCTGGGAGCCACTGCCTCCATCACCCATTGTCCCCTGTGTGTCCCTAGCCTGGGATGGTGACACAGGCTGGTGTGTGGGATGGCAGGAGGATGGTGTGAGCCATGTGGGGTGAGTGCGGGGGAGAGGGAGGCATGACAGGAGATGCTGTGGATGGAGGTGGGATGGATGGAGAGCTGCTGAGACTGGACCCTCGCTGCATGACAGGCACTGGTGAGGCTGGACCCTGCACCACAGAGCTGAGCCACACTGGGCATGTGGACATGAAGCACGGAGAGGAAAGGGACCAGTGTGCCCTGGCACAGCTCTTCCTGACAGAGGGAAAGGGTGGAGAGACACCTCTGCCTTTCAGAAAGGGCACCTCACCCAGCCACCAACCCCAGAGTCTGACCTGGGGCACGCCATGGCAGCTGTGTCTGCAAGGACCAGGCAGGATCGCACTGTTGGGAGCTGCAGCCCCAAGAGGACAAACAGACCGACAGACAGGTGACAAAGGTGAGACAGGCTGGGTGCATGGTGTGCGACAAGAGTTCAGGTGACAACGAACCTGGCTGGCTGGGCAGCACAGCAGGGATGTGAGACCTGCTAGAAGCACAGCCAGTGGACCAAAATTGTGGATGGCATGAGAGATGGCTGGGAATGATGGGTGCCAGCGTGCTTCTGCTGTCCCCTCTCTGCCCTGGTGCCCACCTGACCCACACAGATACAGCTCATAATCCCAGCCCCCTCCTACCACCCCATGCCCCACCCCAGGAGGTGCTGAGGCACATCTCCGCCCTCACCCTGTCCCCCCTGCCGCGCCACGGGGTGCTGCCCTACCCGAGACATTAATGGGGACGATGTTGGTCTGGATGGTGCTGGGCTGGTGCCACTGCTTCTCCTCCACGGGGGGCAGGGGAAAGGCCCTGGGCCAAGAGGGCTGCTTGTCCGGGCTGGTGGGGAGGCTCAGGGAGGTGTCAGGGGGGCGAGCGCTGAGGGGGGTGCTACTGGTGCTCTCCTCTTCAGCAGCTCGCCGGCTCGGGGGCTGCAGGGGGGAAGGGAGGGAAAGGCCCATCAGCCACACAACGGACAAGGGTGGGACACAAATGGGGGCTTGCCACCTACCCCCACACCCCAGCACTCACCATAAGCACGAACTCAAGACGCTTGGCAGGTGGGGGTCGGGGTGACGGTTCAGGGGGGGTGTCGGGGTGACCAGCGGTGCGGAAGGTCTGCCCAGTGACCCTGCTCTCGGTGTACTGCTCCTCATACTCCTCTGCAAGAAAAATGACACCTGGGACCCTGCTCCAGCTGTCAGCTGCCATGGCAGGGGGCACGCAAAGAGAGGGGTGACTGTCCTCTCTGGCTGTGCCTAGCCTGGCTGGCCACCCCTGCTCAGGACAGGCAGCTCAGAAGTTGGGGAAGGGAGATCCCAAGGAGGGTCTGCTAGGGGGTGGTGAAGCAGCACAAAGACTCCAGCAGCTGGCCCCTCTCCTCCCAGGGGCCTGCCAGGGGATGTGGTGGGTCCTGCTGGGAAGCAGAGCCCCACTGGGGACAGCCAGGAACTCAGTGTGTCCTCATCCTGTAATTGTTGAGCTAATTAATGCTAGTGGCTGTGGACTGGTGGAAAGCAGGGCTGCTCAGGCTGACTTAATGAGATTACAAGCTGGGGGATGGCCGGGCTGCTGATCTCATCAATGCCTGCGGAGCATCCGAGGCAGGGCCGCGTGACGGCCTGGGCCAGAGATTGGAAGAAAACAAACCACTGGCCACGTTGATCCAGTTAGGCAGATTGGTGGCAGGTCCCTGAGGCCCTCGTGAGAGGGCAGAACTGCGCTGTGGTGAGGCTTGTGGGTGACCTGGTGGCTCCAGTGGCCTCAGAAGCCCCAGTGGGCAGTCCTGGCCCCAGTTGCCTTGGCACTTGCAGTAGTGATTTGGGAGCAGAGAACAGTGAGGAGCTACTGGAGGCTGGGACCCCTCGGGACCCAACTTCTGCAGCCTGGTGAGGTCCGAGGAGCAGCTCGGACACGTGCATGGGAGATAAGCTCACTGTTTCATGGCGATCAGGTAGCCAGGGCAGCACCCATGTACCACCCTCACCCAGCCCACCCTAGCCCCTCTCCCTGCTACCTTGCAGCAAGCTCTGGAGGTTGAGCTGGGCCTCCTGGTGCAGCTGCTCCATGCCCGGTGGACGCCCGGCTGCCAGGAAGACGTTCACAGGCTGCTGCCATGGCAGCTTGGCAGGGGCGGCTTTCTTGCTCTCAAGGTCCAGGTTAGAAGTGGCTGCAGGCAGGAGAGAGCAGGGTCAGAGGCAGGCAGGTGGGCAGCTTCCCTGCAGGTGCTGCCACTGAACAACACTGCAGCGGCACAGCGCTCATCCCACCCTGCCTCTCCAGGAACATAGGGGCTGAGATATGGCTGTGTCCCACCCTGGCAGGCTGCTGCCCACTGGGACCAGCCTCCATCACTGCCACCACTTTGGGGACTGCACACTGACCCTTTGGGCTGCCAAGAAGGGAGCCGGGTAAAATTGGGGAAGGAAGCCAGCCCTGCCACTCGTGCCCAGCCGCACCCGGGCACAGGAAATGCTGCACACCCCAGTGGAGCAACATCCCAGCTGCAGAGGAGCAGAAGTTGCAACTGAAAGGCGGGAGCCAGGGGACCTATCGCTTCCATTGCCCTGGATTCAGGGAGCTCGGGGCTCACGTGTCCTGTCCCTGTGTGGACACCCCCCAGCCTCTCCAGGGAAGGAAAGCTCCATGGGACTGCCCAGACCCTCTGAAACACCCTTATGGGTGAAAAAGTTCCTGGGAGAAGGATCTGGGCTTGCTGGTGAGCTGGCCCAGTGGGGAGCTGAGCGTTGCTCTGGCAAACAGGCTTTGCCATGGGAACGCTGCAGCCCCAGCACTGCCACTCTGAGCGGATGTGGGTTTGCTACCCAGCACGGAGCCGAGGGAGTGCCACCGCTGGCACGCTGCCTCTGAGGACATCCAAACCCCAGCTGGGCACAGAGCGGGTCTCTGTGAGCTTTACACAGGGATATGGATGGCCAGTGTCATGCCTGGGGATTTAGGGCTCATCCTACGCTGCCTGGTCCCTGTCCCCATCCCCATCAAGTTGAGGTGCTTCACTTACCAGCATATGACAAACAGTTCCCCTCTGCCACCCACAGCGTGGTGCTGTGGAGTGCCCGTCCCCAGGAACATGCTACCGTCCCGCTGCCAAACCCTGCTCTGCTGCCAAACCCTGCTCCGTGCCAGACCCCAGCCAAGGCAGTACCAGTGATCCCACTCACCTGGGAAGGGGACCGGTCCCGAAACAGGGCTGGGACCCCGAGGACAAGCCACGTTCCCCTCTGCCTATGGTGCTCAGGCTGCCGTGCCCCAGCTCACCTGCACTGCGTCACAAGCATCCCCCCTGCTGTCCCTGGATGCCCTCCTGCCCACGGTGCCCTCCTGCTCCCAAATGCTCTTCTGCCTACTGGGTCCTCCTGGCCATGATGCCATCCTACCCCTGGATGCCCTCCTGTCTACAGTACCCTCCTGCCCCTGGGTGCCCTCTTGCCCACCCTTCCCCCAGCTGATGGAACCCGTACAACGCACAGCACCCTGAAGCAAGGTGCCACGTCCCCAGCCTAGTTACTTTTATAATTTGTGTTTCCATAACGACGGGCCTTAACACCAGGGTTTTTTTCCTTTTTTTTTTTCTTCTTTCTTCTTTCTCCTCTAAATAATTTGACTTGTTTCCATATCAACCAAGAGGTGCTGGGGCGCATGTGTGCAGTGGGCACAAGGCAGGGTTGGGCATCTCCCCAAAAACCTGACCCACACAGCTGGGGGCAGGGACCACACCCTCACCTCTGAATAACCCAGCCTCCCAAGCTGCTATCTTTGGAAACGTGGAGGATCCACTGCTGCCCCCCCCATTTCTGATCGCACACCGAGTGTGCACCCCACATGCTGGCTTGCTGCACCCCTCTGCCCAGGTCGCACAGCCCCAGCCTTCGGCCTTGGCACAGCTGATGCTCCTCACCTTCTGCCCACATCCCCCCCCACAGCCACCTCCACTACCCCTGCCAGGCCCAAAGCAGCTACACGGTGTCCCCACCAGGACTTGGGGACACACAAAGCACAGCCCCCCGCTGCCCCCTCCACCTGCCCAAGCTCCCACTGCCCTCCCCAGAGCACAGAAGCTCACCTCTGCACCTCGGCCCTGCTTCTGGGGCAGCCCTGGCACCCACCCCCGGGCGCCAACCACGTGGGTAAACCGCAGTGCCGAAACTGGGGGCCGCCCTGGGCGTGGAGGAAGTGCGGCAGCACCCAGAGAAGGGCCCAGCACCCTGCCCTGCAGCGAGGGCAGCCTCGGCCAGGCAAAGGGGGAACGGGCAGCGATAGGGTGTCCTGTCCCACAGAGCTTCCCCCTCTTCGCCAACACACACTCGTTTGGGACCTCGTGAGTGAGGCAGCACAGCCCTGAGCTGGCATAGCCAGCGGTGCAGGCATTGCTGAGTTGCTGGGATTGCTGAGGTGTGGGCATCATGGGGTCCATCTGCCCAGCTGGGGAGGAGAAGAGGTGGGGGCAAGGATGGTTGAGCCAAGCATTCTCCTGGCACCCAGGTGCCCAAAACTTGCACCGCAAGGGCAGCTCCATCCCAGAGTGAGTAGCACTCCCAGGCTTTGGCTTTGGCTCCCTGGGAGCAGCCGCTCTGAGGGTGTTTTGGGAGCAGCACTCAGAGCCCAGCACCACGCAGCAGCTCGGCGATGGGGAGCGAGGAGCCAGCAGCCCTGATCCAGCAGCGCTGCCACCAGCGCTCCCAAGGGATGGGCAGTGTTTGAGAGCAGCCTGGTGCAGGATCAGTAGGAGAGCAGGTTTGGAGAGTGTCCGTGGAAGCCAGCTGCCACCCTCATCCACAGACACGAGACGCCTCAGCGAAGCAGGAGTGCCCAGTGGTAGGACACGGCAGCTGGTGGGAATGGCCTGGCTGAGCTGAGCCGCTGCCCTGCCACACTTATCAGTGACAGGCTCAGAACAGAAAATGCCTCTGAGGGGCCCCAACCCCGTGGCAAATGCCTGCGGGAGGTGAATGGCATCTCAGCAGAGCAGAGCCAGAGAGAAGACAGCTCCAACCCACCACCCCCAGCAGTCTCAACCTGAGTCTGCCCAGTATCAGCACTGAGGGAAACTGAGGCACAGCTGGTGGGGAGGTTCATCTTGCTCCCTGCTGGCACCAGGTCCCCCTCCTGATCTCAGGGCTTGTGGAGAGGAGCAGGCAGCATCCCCTGCTCTGCCTGAAGATGAACATGGGCATGGAGAGCATCCAGCTGGGATGTTCCCAGAGAGCCAGCACCATCAGCTGCAACAGATGCTGCAGCCTCAGGGTCCTGCTCAGCGTGACCCAGTGTCCAGGCTTGGGGTGTTGTGGCCATGGCAGGTACACAAGGACCAGGGTTGAAATCCAGGGGAGTTCGCTTCAAGGGGAGCTGAACTCCACTCTCTCCTGCATGAAAAGTGTCCCTGCAGGACCCCCAGCCCCTCAGCACTTCCCGAGTCACCGCCGCTCCACACCAGCGTCCCTACTCACCCACAGCCCAGGCATCCCGAATCCACAGGGAGATATTTGACAGTGCCATCGGAGCTGTTTCAATCCAGGCTGAAGCTCCCGTGAGACGGCGCCTCTCGCTCAAATTCACCGCCAAACTTTTCCCTCTCAGGCTCGCTCCCCACGCACGGGAGATGCCGGGGACGCGGCTGGAGCTGCTCGGACCCTCTCCGCCAGCGCGGAGCTATGGCAGGAATGATGTAATGGCAGCAGCGGGCGATGCGCCATCAGCAGAGCAGCCATGGCAACGGATACGGGCACAGCGGCAACCACCGCCGGTCCGGAGCACCGAGCACGCCAGAGGGCGAGGGTGGTGAACCTGGGGGCTGAGACTGATCCTGACAGCTCCTCAACCCGCCCTCCGGAGCCGCTGCGCCTCAGTGCCGATACATTATACCGCTGGCTACAAGCAAGCGCCGCGACCCGCCGCCGGCACCAGACTGCTCACTGCCAACGCGTGCGGCTTGGTGACATTCCCGTGGTATGCAGCCAAACTCATGCTGCTCCACGGCGAGCGGAGAGGAAGGGAAAAGAGCAAACAGTGGGAGCTGGCAGCGGACGCAGAAATGCCTCCTGTCCTAAGCTCACCCCCCACTGAACCGGACCCGCAGGGCCAGCTCCCTGCGGGATGTGGAGCGGCATCCGTGTGCACGGCAGCTCCAGGGCCGGATGCCCACCCAGGTCTGAATGATGTCCTGAAGCAACGACCCCACTGACACCCCTAGGCCTGGTGCCACAGGGCAGTGGTGCTCACCAGGCAAGCGCTCACACACACGGTGCCCAGGACAAACCCTTGTTGGGACAGCCAATAGACTGTGCCCTGTCCAAATCCGACCCTCCCAGAACACCGTCCCTCCATCACATCTCTGGTGACACAGCTCCAAGCCACCTGCACAGGTGTCTGATCTGCTGGTATTTGAGCCCAGAAGGGCTAGAAGCCTTTCCGGGGTGCCCATGCCCAGCCCCCAGCTTGGCCATGCCGTGACCCTGGTGTTACCCTGCACAGCATATCCATGTGCATATCCACACAGGTGCCCAGCTGGACAGCAGGCACTGAGGAATGACACTGTCTTGACACACCAGATCTGCGGGAGGCTTTTGGCTCTTCCACTCTCCCTGTTTTACATGAAATCAGCTGATTTCTGTACTGATGGGAATAAGGGCACTGCAGAAGTTGCTGGGAGCAGAGGGGTGGGTTTGGCAGTTGTGGGGTGAAGGCTGGATTATGTGAGAGGTTTCTATGAAAACCAATAGCAGCAAAACAGTCAATAATAACATCACTGTCCATCAGTAGGGCTCAGAGTTAACAGTGTGCTAGGACACTCTGCCCTGGGTACATTTGGTTCCGTCAGTGCAAGATAGCCCCGGTCAGGGAGTTTTGGCAGGACGGGAGGTGCATGCACTGCAGGAAGATTTGGCTCATGAGGCTTGCCCAGAAGAAGCCTGGCATGCCATCCGCCTGTGCCATGGGGATGGGAACTGCCTGCAGCCCTGCTGGCAGCAGGGCTTGGCCTGGGACTGCGACCGGCCAAGGTGGACTCAGGCTGCTCCCTGCCAAGGGGTCAAGATCCACTGCTCCCAAGGATGGAGCAGCAGCACTGAGGTGGGGGCTGGAGCTCTGGAGCCTGGCTGGACCCAGATCCCTGCACCAAGCCCTTTACCATAGGCAGCAGGACCAGCCCCCAGATGGTCACTTCCAGTCCCGCCACACCTCCCTGGCAGCCTGGCATCCTCCTCATACTGTGACCCTCACTCTCCCATGCTTCCCAGCAAAAATCCAGGCACAAATCTTTCCTGAGAGCCTCAGGAAACCTGCCAAGGCAACCTGTCATCCCTAGCCAGTCCTGGGACCCCGGCATCACAGCATCATAGCCATGGGCACTGCCAGGCACAGGGTGGCTATGGCCAGCTGCCTGCCAGCCTTTCTGCAGTGCTGTCTCCAGCCTAGCTGGGACTATTTGGTGGCACACGGATGCCCAGGCAGTCTTCACCACTCTGCCCGGTGTGCAGGCTGCCTGTGCCAGAGAGGCCGCTTTCAGAGGGGTGCTTCCAGGAAAGCGCCGCTTCCCCTGTGCCTGGCTGGTTTTACACTCCGCGGGACCGGGACAATGCGAGGAAGTCGCCTGAGAGGGGAATGTGGCCAGAGGCCCCGGGACAAAGGGGCCGGAGACCTGAAATCAGTCACAGCGGGAGAGATAGCAGTAACAGCAGTGAGGGTCCTGGGTGGCTGTGATGTTTGTACTGACCCATCGTCCTCACTCATGCTGCCACCAGCATCTGGGAGCTGCCAGGAGGGCACAGTGCCACGGAGACAGGCAGGATCTGTCCCTGCAGGACTGAGGAGTGGTCAGTGGGACACGGAGGCTGGAAGTCTCCATCTTTCTCTTGCTTTGTCAGAGCAAAGACACCCCACCAGGCTGGGGAACGGCAGAAGGATTTAAAAGGGACAGGGACATACCCCAGGTCAGGCTGAGGAAGGCGGGACAAGACTGATACTGCTGGGCAGCGCTGACCTTGGGGCTATTGCATGACCTCCACAGGATCCGTGCCCAACAGCTGCCCTCAGCCCCCAGAGCGAGCAGTGCCTGCCGACCCCACTGCCCCACTGCCCGCCCCAGCCCTGCCCTGCTGCCTGCCTTACCTGCCCGGTGCCAGGGTGCCAGGAGCCACTCCACCTTGGCCATAGCTGCGGGCACCAGGGGAGGCTGCTCCCTCCGGCTGCCCGGGAGCTCCTGCCTCAAAACCAGTCTGAGAGCTTCCCCTGCGTCCTGGCCGTCCCAGCTCCAGCGGGGAAAGGAAGCGACCAGGAACTGGTTGTTTGAGTCAGCGCCACAACCCATTGTCCCGGCCCCGGCCCCTCTTCCTTCCCAGGGGAGGGATGGCAGAGGGACCGTGGCTCTGCACAGCCCATCCCCGTCACAGAGACCAAACATCTCCAGCCGTGGCCGGAGCAGCAACCAGCACCATCCAAAAGGGGTGGTGGGTCTCTGGGGGGACACAGTGCACATGGGCTTGTCCTCCTGGCAGAGCACAGTCATTCCTACATGGAGCAGCCACAAGCATCTTCGCCTGGAAACCAGCAGCTGGAGCCTGATTCTGCTCCCCGGCCCAGCCGAGCCACTGCTCCCCAGCCTCCCAATCCTTACAGCTAACGAAAACAGGGGCCCTTCTGAATCCACTTGACTTTGCCCTGGGAGCTGCCAGAGATCCCAGAGCTTCCTCTCACTTTGGCCCCTTCCAAAGCCTGGAGTAAAGGCTCCTTGGGGACCACTTTCCCAGTCCCCTAGGGCTTTGTAAAGCTGAGCTGGCTTCTCCCAGAGGATGGAGGCCCCTGGGAGCCAGGGCTGTGGCAGACCTGGGAATGCAGCCCCAAGCCCTGGCTTCCTGCAGGAAGAAGCTTTGGAGCCATAGGAGCAGCACGTGGAACATGTGCCTTGCCAGGGGCTGGTGCCACCCATCCTGTGCCAGGCACCCAGTGATGCTGCAGTCTGAAACATCAGGATGGGTGATGGATGGCAGATACCAGCAGAGCTCATTTTCCACTGGCAAACCAGGCACACGGCTCTGACGGATGGGGGGACAAGGAGACCTGTCCCCATGGCAGTTGCTTCTCTGGGACCCCATCCCACAGATATAGTGCCAGTGAAGACAGATGCAGTAACTGGAGAGCTGCCTCCCAGCCCACCAGCCCACGAGGCAGAGACCCAAAAACTTATCACAGTAGTGTCAGCAGCCCACGAGCATGCTGCCTGTTCCAAGAGACCCCTCCAAACACTACCATGCACACAAGCCAGTGGCTGTGGCTCAGCCCACTTGGTTCCTCTGGCACACAAGGAAAGGGTGCAGGTGGCTGTGCATCCCCACCAGTGCCGCAGGAGCTACTGAGATGAGTACTAAGCAAAAGGGCAGAGTGAGGGGTCACTTGCCCCAGACTGATCGAGTCATTCCCAGCCTCACAGGCCATGAGGAAGGCTGGATTCTGGACCCCCAAGGCAGAGTAAGACCCCTCTGCGCACTGTTCTGTGCACAGGGCAGAAGGATGACCCTGCCTGAGGTTAGACAGGGTGCCTCCCAGTATAGCAGGCCCCGGCTCTGCTCTCCCGCCAGCACATCCCACCCCACCAGACACCCAGACAGGGCTGCTCCTTATGAAGCCTCAGTTCCCTCCCCTTGGCAGATAAGCTCCAGCCTGGACCCGCCACTGCCTCTCTGCGAAGAAGCCTGCATGGAGCTGCTCAGGAATGCCCCAGCCACTGATGTCCCAGCAGCCCCAGGAGTGCCCAAGTATTCACCCCAGCTTTACACCCAAGACAAGTTTCAAGCTATCCAGTGTCAAATCCCACTCCTCTCTGCTTTCAATAGCCAGGAGCAGGTCTCCCCAGAGAGGCCAGGCACCGGAGGGAGATCTGTTAGAGACCTCCAGGGTGACCTGTACCTGAGGACAGAGATGAACCAGCTCAGGGGCAGGGTTGTTGGCCCCGCAACCCCCCTTGGGCCCTTCCCACAGCTCCAAGAATTCCTTTGATGATAATGAAGTGTGATTAGCTCCTGTCCCCCTCAGAGCAGCAGCGGCACCATGTGGGAGGGACAGGCAGGGAGCAGGCCAGCATCCAGTGGTCCGGGCACTGCTCACCTTCCAAGCCTGCGAGATGGGAATCAAGGGTGATGTGCTGGATACCGAGCGGCACAGCATCCCTCATCCCTCAGGACCTGCAGGCCAGCATCCCATGGCCCAAGCACTGCCTGCCTCCCGGTAGGGAACAGGCCAGCATCCCATGTCCATGGTACCTCTGAGACCAATTAATCCAAGCACTGCCCACTTCCCTTGCCTCAAGATGGGAGCCAAGGGCGATGTGCTGGTTACTGACCAGACACACATCCCTCATTCCTCACAGCTCAGCATTCCTTACCGCTCCAACCCACAGCTCAGCATCCCTCCTGATCTCCTCCTGTGCAACCTGCAGCTCTTGTGCCCCGTTTCAGAGCTTCGCACCCACTGCTACAACAGCGGTTGCAAAATTAGACAGCGTCAGGCTGTGCTGCCACCCCCTCTGCCCGCTGATTATTAAGCTGTGACAGTCACTTGCGCTGTGACAACCAGTCCCCATTTTCCTGCAGTTTCTAAGCAATCTTCCTGAGGTCTCTCCCAGGGCTGGCAGCTCTCTGCTGCTGCCCACTCTGCTGTGTCCTGCTCCCAAGCCAGCAGGCAGGGAAAGGGCAGCAGGATCTGAGGCCAGCAAGGCCCGGCACGCTGCACTCCAGGGCTCCAGGACTCTGATGGGCCTGGTGCCAGGAGCCGTGGCAGACCCCAGCTCCTGGCTCTTCTGGGATTCCCAGGAGCTGGGCTGGGAGGAGAGCTGGAGAGTGTCTGGGAAGGGTTGTTGAACTGCCTGGGCCAGCTAGGTGGGGACAAAGGAGTGACCGGACAGGTCCTGCTTGTCTGACCCGGCTTCCTCAGAGGGCACCTGCCCTCACTGCCCGCTCCCAGCTCCAAGCAAACCATCTGCTCCCTCTGCTCCCCCCCACAACATACTCCCTGTGGAGCTGAAAGGCTGTCCGCCTCCCCAAGATCGTTTGTGGTATGAGAGCCCCCAGACACCCACTACCTCTGTGATGTGTGGGAGAAGGGAGCTGGGGTGCGGGGGCTACACAGGCACCGGGCTTGCTGCCTGGGGGGCCCAGCTCCGGGGACAGCAAGTGCAGGAGCTCCCCGTTGCCAGGGCTGGCACCCCACGCCTTGGGGATGGATGCCCATGCCCGGGGCTGGCTCCCCATTGCCTGGGGCTGGCTCTCCGCACCTTGGGACTGGCTCCCCACTGCCTAGGCACGGCTCCCTGTCCTTATAGTTGGTTCCCCACTGCTTGGGGCTGGCTCCTCGGGGAGCACCTGTCCCACACGCCGGGGGACCGCGGTGGTGCCCCACCGCCAGCCCCCATCCCGCGCCGTTCCCGCCGGGAGGCCAAGCCTCGGCCGGGGTGACCTCTGCCCGTGTCCTCCAAGCGACCATCCGGGGAGCGCGGGAGCGAGAGGTGCCGAGCCCCAGCCCGAGCCAAGCCTGAGCCGTCCCTTTCCTTGCCTTCCCTTGCCTTGCCTTGCCTTGCCTTGCCTTCCCTTGCCTTGCCTTGCC